>JANQAP020000200.1:2782820-2813620 GCA_026874005.2 Erythroxylum coriaceum
ACTATCAAATTGCATAAAATAAAAATGCACACTCAAGGATTAAATTAAGCACAAAATCAAGAATTAGGAGTCAAAAAATATAGTAAAGGCCATGAAAGTGTTGCCAATTTAGATAATAAACTTAGGCTCAATCATTTAGCCACTTGTTTTTTCGTCCCTGGCCACCAGAAATGTTGTTTCAATGTATTATACATCTTGGTAATACCAGGATGCATAGCATAGGCTGCTATGTGTGCTTCCCCTAAATCTCTTTCCTCATATTGTCCATATCAGGTACACATAATCTCTGATTCAACCACAATGTCTCATTTCTCAATTCAAACTCAAAATTCGAATTCACTTTCAACTCCTCAATAAGTTTCACTAATTCAGGATCCTTTCTTTGTACCTTTCTGATCCTCTTATGTAACATTGGTCTAAGTTTCAATATAGCTAACAACACTTCGTTCTGCCCTAAGTTCGATTCAACATTCAATGCCCTCAAATGCACTAGATTTGGAAACCTCGATATCTGTACTTATGCCACACTACTATTGGATTTCTTGCTTAATGCATTAACTACAACATTAGCTTTACCAGGATGATTCTCAATTGTGCAATCATAATCTTTAAGCAACTTTATCCACCACCTTTATTTCATATTCAATTCTTTCTGACTTAACAAATACCTCAAACTTTTATGATTAGTGAAAATCTAGAATGTCTCACTATATAAACAATGTCTTTAAATTTTCAAAGCAAATACCACTACAGCAAGTTCTAAATCATGTACTGGTTAATTAAACTTATGAGACCTTAATTGTCTCGATCCATATGCAATCACTCTACCATACTACATCAGTACACATCCTAACCTGCGGAGTGAAGCATCACTATACACCATATAACCTCCAGATGTAGATGGAATAACTAACACCAGTGCTGTAGTTAACCGATGCTTGAGCTCCTCAAAACTTTTCTGACATTCATCAGTCCATCTGAATGGTATATTGTTCCTCAAAAATTTTGTCAAAGGGGTTAAGATCAGTGAAAAACCTTCGACAAATCTTTTGTAATAACTGGCTAACTCAAGGAAACTTTAGATTTTAAACACATTTCTTGGAGCTTCCTACTTCATCACTACTTCTATTGGGTTTACCTGTATGGTTGTGTAGATACTATATGGCCAAAAATAATACTTGATTAAGTCAAAATTTGCACTTACTAAACTTGGCATACAGTTGCTTCTCTCTCATTATCTGTAGGACCAATCTCGAATGCTCAGAATGTTATTCTCTACTTTTTGAATACACCAAAATATCATCAATAATTACAATGGCAAAGTGATCTAAATAAGGTTGGATACCTTATTCATCAAAGCTATAAAAGCAGCTGGAGCATTTGTTAACCCAAAAGGCAAAACCAAAAACTCAAAGTGCCCATAGCTTGTCCTGAATGCACTTTTAGGTACATCAACTTCAGCTATCTTTAACTGATAATACCCTTGCCTTAAATCAAGTTTAGTGGACACCTGAACTCCCTATAACTAATCAAACAAATCATCTATTCTCAATAACAGGTACTTATTCTTCACTGTCACCTGATTCAATTGTCTATAATCAATATTCAATCTCAGAATTCCATCTTTCTTCCTCACGAATAAGACTAGGGCTCCCCAAGGTGACACACTTGATTTGATGAAACCTTTATCTAATAACTCCTACAACTGAGCCTTAAGTTCCTTTAGTTCCATATGTGCCATCCTATATGGAGGAATAGATATAGAAGTAGTATCTCGAACAAGGTCAATGGTAAACTCTACTTCCCTTTTTGAGGGTAAACCTGATAATTCAATAGGAAACACATCCAAAAAATCCCTAACAATAAGAATGTCCTGAATGGTTTGTTCACTTCGGGTATCAGTCACAAAGGCTAAGTAAGCCTCACATCCACCTCGGATCAATCTTAAAGCAATCATTGAGGAAATCAATATGACTGTCACTACTTAACTAACTCCTCAAAATATTTCGTTCGGCTGATTAGGGGATTCAAGAATGACTTCCTTAGTATAGTAGTTCATCACAGTCTTATGTGCGGCAAACAGGCCCATACCTAGAATATGTTCTATCTCTTTCAACTGTAATATTATCATATTGGCTTTCAACTCGGCCTGATCAATGCAAATGATACACCCTTTACACACCTCTCTAATCACTATAGTACTACCTACTGGTGAACTTACTCTGGCTCACATTTCAACTTCTCTCTCTCACAATGTAATTTAGATGCTAGATGTGGTGTCATGAATGAATTTGTAGATCCTATATCTACTAACGTAAATGCTTTAAAATTAAAAACATTCAATACACTTTCTACCATATTTGGGGAGTATTGTGCCTCTTGTCTGGTGATGGCATAGATCCTAGCCTAAGAATGAGGCTGATTACTTTGTATCTCAGTCCTGACACTAGGACCTGCTAAACTTGTTTTTCCTCTACCTCTACCTCTCTGTCCGCCTCCGCTAGCTCTGCTCTGCTAGACAATTGTCTCAGTCACCAATCCTCCTCTCATTCTAGACTATGGTCCCAAAGTTGTAGGACAGTCTCAAATCTGGTGCTCAAATGAGCCATAACGAAGGCAAGCTCTTGATAACTTTTAACATTCCCACTATATTTCTTCCCACAATGTTTACAGTTAGGCATTTGTTGCATCTACCCAAATACTGAACCTCTACCATTACTAATGATAGTAGTGTTTTGTATGATATTTTAGGGTTTAATTTGTTATGCATTTTATGTTAAATTGAGTGTTGAGTATGAATTTAGGGTTTAATTAGGTTAGTTTTTGTGTTTAAGTGTTTTTATGGGTTAGTTTGAATCTTTGACCTTAATTTGTATATTTTTTAGGTACTTTGATGTGTGTGCTAGTATTGTAGGGTAAATAAGGAAGAATGTGAAGATTTAAAGAGTTTCAGGTTAGAAGACATAGGCCACGATCATGACAGAAGAGGAAGAGCTAGCTGCAGCCAGGTCATGATCGTACACCAGGGGCCACGATTGTGACAGAGAGCATTAAATCAGGCCACGAACGTGCACTTCAGGTGACAATCGTGACAGAAAGGTTAAAGTGCTAGCTACGATCATAACAGTCAGAGTCATGATCGTGCCCTGAATCGGGCTGACACAAAAACTAGATTTTTGGGTGATTTTTTGGACCATTTCGACCCCGAGTTGGACCTAAGGTTGCCACAGAATAAATAGAAGAATACCTAAAAACCATCAGTAGTTTTTAGAGAGCCAAGAGAGTTATGTAAAAAGGGGAATTTTGTAAAAATTCAAGAGAGATCAAGCGATTGAGGAAGGAAACAAAGGAAGAGAGGCACGAAGATGCGTTTGACGTAACGTACTTCCCTAAAAAGGCGATTTCCCACAGTCCAACCTCTGAGATCCATTCTGACAGTATTTTCTATTTTTATTTTGATTTCATTGATGTATGAGATTTGGATATTGATTAGGAATATTGTCCTTGAGTGTTGTTGTTTTGTCTAAAGTCACCTTCAGGCTTTTTGTTCTTGAGATTAATAAAATTTATTTGATTGTGTTTCATTAATTTATTTGTGATTCAATTTCGATTCTTTATAACTTGGCAACAAACTGAGAGGGTAGCTGGGTGAAAATCATCGATTTAGGCTAACGAGAGTTAGGTAAATCGATAGGTAGAGAGTTGAATCAAACCGGTAGAGTCGTATAATGAGAGATTGAACATAGATTCCCAGTAGGTTAACAGACAACTTTAGAACTAATTTAGGTTTTGGACCAATCGTGGATTGAGAGATTGTAATTTCCATAATTTGAATTAGGGATTATTAATTAGGGTTAAGAATTATAACTCGAGGGAGAATAATTCACCCTAGGACTGTCTAGGCCCTTTAAGTCGGAAATTACATAATTGGGTAGAGTTTCTTTAGTTTCAAATTAATTCCCCCTTTCTCTCAATTGGTCACTTCTAGGTTGAGTTTCGGATTATTTGTGTGAGCTGGCTATTTTGTTCATTCTTTTGGTGCTTTAATTTCTCATATTTGATTTTTGATTAATTTTAATTTCTGTAGTAGTTGTTTAATTAGGTATTACGAACTTAGCTGCCGTTAGATTTTAGGACTAGTTCCCTTCTTCGTGGGATCGACACCCTAGGTATTACACGAACAACCCCTGCGCTTGCGGTAATTACCAACGTTATAAATAGTAAAACTTAGCGCATGTAACCTTGAGCTAACAAGTTTTTGGCGCCATTGCTGGGGAAGGAAATTTAGTTGTATACTTTAAGGCGTTATAGTAGTTTTTAATTTTTGTTTTATTTATTTATTATTATTGTTTTGTTCGTTTTACTTGGGAATTGAGCTCTTGCATGAACGCAAGAGTCATGAGGGGTTCGAGTCGCACAATTGAGACATCAGATTTAGACATAAAACGTTTAGAGCAAACCCTTAGGAAAGCTCAGTGAGAAGAAGAAAAAGAGATCGAGAAAACACAAATGGCTGAGGAATTCCAAAAAAGCATGGATCAAAAAGTCAACCCTAGCAGGCAACAACAGAGGCTCATGGATTTTATGAGCCCAGGGTTCAATCTTGTGAACCAAGGAGTGGCTAGGCCACCTACTCAAGCAGTCTCCATTGAAATTAAGCCAGCCCTCTTGAACATGCTTTAATAGAATGTCCAATTCTATGGACTTGCAAATGAAGACCCGAACGCTCACATCATGAGTTTTCTCGAGATCCATGATAATTTCTGGTATCAGCAGATGTCAGAAGACACAGTGAGAATTAGGCTATTTTTGTTCACGCTTAGGGATAGAGCAAAGGCTTGGTATCATTCACTGAGCCCCACTAGCATTATGACATCGGACCGGCTAATGCGTGCCTTCCTAGATAAATACTTCCAACTAACAAAGACCATCAAAATTATTAAGGTAATTATAAACTTCCAACAAAGTTAATTATATGGGGGCCCAATTTGGATGTGGAGGGGGTAATAATCCCTACTTCAACACATATAACCATGGGTGGAAGAATCACCTAAACTTCTCCTAGTTTAATAAGAACAATGGAGGGAAGTTTAGACCCTAAGGACAATCAAGTTTCTAACAGGACAAAACAAGCTCGATGGATTTCAAATTGGACAAAATTTTGGATAAGATAGGAGGAATGGAGGAAGCACATAGAAGGCTTAAAAGTAAATTTGAGCAAGTCATAAAGAATCATGCTTCATCTATCCACAATTTAGAAGTCTAAGTAGGGCAGCTCGTGGAAGCAATGTCAACTCAAAATGCTAAAACTCTTCCAAGCAACACTGAATCGAACCCGAAGGAATGTATTATGGCTATAAGCCAGACTTAGGATGAGTAGTTGGAAGAGGTAGACAAAGGAGAAGGTCAAGTAGTCAAAGACAACCTTCCAATTGAGACCGTGAGCAAATCGGTATAAGTAACTCGACGGATACTCCCGCACCAATCTTTTGCTTAGAAGGAATTATATGCCAGGAGGGAAGCAGAAACATTACAAAAAATCGAGTCAAACAAAGTTTAGGAAGTGACGAAGTGAATAAGGATAATATGAAATTACAAGATTCCATCACAGGAAAAGGGAAGGAGCGAATATTGGAAGACACCCCCAATATAGTGAAGAAGGATGACCGAGGGGACTTTTTCATCCCCTACAGTATCAACAAGATCATCATAGATAGGGCATTCGGAAACTTAGGTGCAAGCATAAATGCGATGCCCAACACTCTTAGTCTTAAATTGGGGTTATGAGAATTAGTGCCTACAAAGTTTTTGATTAAGACAGTCGATAGGACTTCACTTAGACCGATGGGAATCATACAAAATGTGTTAGTCAAGGTCGGTAATTTTATCTTTTCGATGGTTTCTATATTTTGGATATCAATGAAGATAAAGATACTCTAATGATTCTTAGACGACTGTTCTTAGCCATTGTGCGCTTAATTATTGATGTGGATGGGGGCAAATTAACTCTACGAGTAGGGAAGCACCAATTGACCTTCAAGATGACTGTTAGAGAGTACGAAGCTCCTTCAACTCCAGTGGATCGCAACAAACCCAAACCTCAAGGAGAATGGGAAGACATTGAGGATCCTACAAATGCTTTTCAAAAGAAGCGCTTACGCAGGAGAAGGTGAGGCAAGGAAAATTTCAAGGAAGGTGGTAGTTGCAATATGGTAGTAAATATTCAGACTTTGAGATTAATAATGATGCTAGAATCAAATCAGTCATTCCAAACACCGAGAGCTTTAAAGGAGCATCAGACTATTAACATTAAAAGACGCATTACATGAGACGCAACCCATGGAAAAATTAGTTTATTGTTTAATTTTGTTAGATTAGTTGAATTTTGTAGTTAGGTTCATTCTTGTTTTTGTTCAATAAAAGCAAAAAGAGGAATAGGATTTCTGAATCATGGGGAAGAGTACGTAAGCATATTAAGAGAAGTGGAAAAGAACTATAAACTGAGAGAGAAAAAGAATTGGAAGAAGAAGGACTTGTTGTTAGGATACAGGCACTGGTCATGATCATGACTTGTCAGGTCACAATCGTGGCCTGCGATTGAGATTTCCTTCAGTGGTATGCTGCATGCCAAGATCGTGGCATAGCAGGCCACGATCGTGGACTGCGACTATGTACAAAAAGGGGAGGACGTGAATTTTAATTGATACATTTACCATTTAACCATTGTACCACCTATTTATTCAATTCTTACTTAACTTTCACCTTCACTTTCATTTTTAATTTATCTCTTTAGAACTCTAAATTTCAAACGCTCTAACATCTCTCTAGAATTTTTCAACCGTCAACCTTCCAAACTCAAACCAATCATGCCTCGTATCAACCCAATCACCCGACAAGAGCCTCACGAAGCACAATAAGTTGCGGGATGGGGGAAAAGAAACCGAATAGTAGACTTTGGAGCTCTTTTCCTATCTACACCGAGGAGGAAGGTATTCATTTTAGTTCCCTTCATTCTAGGCAAATTGTTGTGCCTAAATATTTTGATTTTGACACATTAGATAGGATAGAAGTGCGTGAGCTGATAGAGAACTTAGCAGGGAGGATCCAATGGGGTCAATTCATTAGATTCCAATTCCCTGTTTATGAAGAGCTTACCTTAGAGTTTTTCACATCCTTAACCTTTGACCCCAAAAACACTAAGGAATTATGGTTTAGATTGAGGGGCTGAGCATATGAATTAATGGTAGAGATCACGTGTGACATGTGGATTCCCCTAATCCACCATTGTCAACTAACATGATGACTTTCGTGCCTCCCAATACTGGTACGAGCTTACTGGCATTGAGCGTTTTAATGCCAAAAATGCCCACAACAATATTATCCAATCCCATGAACACTTGCTGGTGCATAAATTTATATGTCAGTTGGTCTTTGACAAATCAGAGACCAACAAGTGTTCCACCAAGGATCTATTTATACCGTGGTGCATGGACCATAGTATTCTGGTATGCACATCCACGTATGTGTTGAATGCTCTTACTGTGACTCTGTGAAAGCGGAGCAACCATCTTGGAATGGGGTACCTGATTTCTACCATTGCAAAGCATTTGGGTGTGGAATGGAGGGGGTTAACAGTGCATTTGCCCAAACGAAGGGGGTTAACAGTGCATCTACCCGAGTTCCTTAACCACCGTTATCTAGTTTGGGTAGAGATCATTCACTCCACCAATATGAGTCTGTGGGAAATCAATGAAAAGACACATGTGTGGACCAGGGCAGGTTAGGTAAGTTCGAGCTCCGCGCCTCCTAGGAGGGCATAGGAGGCATCAACAAACGAGGAATCATAAGAAGAGGAAGTAGAGGACCAATGCTGGACAAAGGTTTTGGATGTGATCTCCGAAACCAACAGAACACTAAAGGAAGTGATGTGTACACAAAGACACTAGAGCCGAGAGATCTGCCGACTCCAACGATATTTTGAAGCTCAGGGTGTTCAATTACCACCTCGCACACCATCACCACCTCCATCTCCTTAGGATTCAAGTCTAGCCCAATTTTTTTTCAATTCTATTTTTTTGTGTTGTTTATTTTTTTGTTATTTTTATTTTTATTGTCAATTTTATCTATTCTTTGTTATTTTAATTTGTGTTTTCACATTTCGTTTATGTATGTGTCGTGTGTGTTTCCTTCTCATATTGAGGAAAATGTGTTGTTCATGTGTGGGGAGGGATTCTGTGTTTTTCTTTCATATATGAATTTTGCATACTGTATGATAATATTAATTAGGTTGCATGGTGTGAAGTGTGTCAATGTGTCAATGGCTTAGATTGAGTGAATTTTTTTAGTTTTGGACATAGTCTATTAGGTCGTGAACAATCATTAGCCTACAAAATTAGTGAATTACGGGACCTTTGAATAAATATACAACCTAAATAGGACTTAGTGTAAATTTAGCACCCTATAGATTGTCACATTCATTCATAATTTTAGGCCTTTTAGCTAACTAGTTTAACTAGTATTTTTTCATGGAAATGAATAGTTTAAAGCAACAAGGTAGGCAATAAAAAATGTTTAATAAATATTCAATAATCACTATTCTGCTGGCCTTTTAGTTATGAATAGAGCTAGTAGCCAGTTGAAAACGTGATGTAGATGAGTAACCGGATTGACACGCATCACAAATGTCTTCCTTCGTGTAAAAAAGCTATAATGACGTTTCAACCAAGCTATTAATAGATGACTTAGTCGAGTAATCAGATTGACATTCAACACAAATGTTTACCTCCGAGTAAAAGGCTAAGTTTTGGGTTAAAAAAATAATAATAATAAATAAAAATAAAAATTGTGTGTTTAAATAAAAACCTATCGAACTTGTAATAGGCTTAAAGTTTTATAGAACTATACCTAAGAACAATTACCTAGTCTGAGGGACCGAAAAATTATTAATGTGTGTGCACAATTGAAATAGGTAAATAGGTTAACACTTGGTTTTAAGTTAGTTGTATATTTAGTTCAAAGCCCCTAGATGCATATTTTGCATGTTAATGATTTGAGATAATTCGAATAGGTGTGTCCAAGATTAAATCTAGTTCATGAAGATTAGAGCCATTATCACATTATTACATGGTGTGTTTGTTTTGTTAGGTGTTCTTGTTTTGTTTACTTGAGGATAAGCAAACGTTTAAGTGTGGGGATGTTGATAATAGTGTTTTGTATGATGTTTTAGGGTGTACTTTTTTATGCATTTTACGTTAAATTGAGTGTTGAGTATGCATCTAGGGTTTAATTAGGTTGGTTTTTGTGTTTAAGTGTTTTTATGGGTTAGTTTGAATCTGTGAGCTTAATTTGTATATTTTTATGGTACCTTGACATGTGTGCTAGTGTTGCAGGGTAAACAGGGAAGAATGTGAAGATTTAAAGGGTTTCGGCCTAAAAGACATAGGCCACGATCGTGCACATTGGCCACGATCGTGACAGAAGAGGAAGAGCCAGCTGCAGCCAGGCCACGATTGTGACAGAGAGCGTTAAGTCAGGCCATAATCGTGTACTTCATGCCACGATCATGACAGAAAGGTTAAAGTGCTAGCCATGATCGTGGTAGTCAGAGCCACTATCGTGCCATGTATTGGGCTGATACAAAAACTCAATTTTTAGGTGATTTTTTAAACTGTTTAGAACCCAAGTTTGACCTAAGGCTGCTACAGAATAAATAGAACAATACCTAGCAGCCACCAGTAGTTTTTAGAGAGCCGAGAGAGCTGTGCAAAAAGGGAGATTCTGCAAAAATCTAAGAGAGACTTAGAGAGATCAAGTGATTGAGGAAGGAGATGAAGGAAGAGAGGCACAGAGATATGTTTGACGCGACGAACTTCTCGGAACAAGTGGTTTCCTGCAGTTGTTACCTCCGACATTCTGACAGAATTTTTTATTTCTTTTATTTTGATTTCATTGATGTATGGGATTTGGATATTGATTAGGAATACTATCGTTGAGTGTTGATCTTTTGTCTAAACTCACCTTCAGGTTTTTTGTTATTAAGATTAATAAAATTTATTTGATTGTGTTTTATTCTATTTATTTATGATTCAATTTCTATTCTTCATAACTTGGCAACAAACTGAGAGGGTAAGCTGGGTAAAAATCATCGATTTAGGCTAATGAGAGTTAGGTAAATCGATAGGTAGAGAGTTGAATCAAAATGGTAGAGTCATGCAATGAGAGATCAAACATAGATTCCCGGTAGGTTAATAGACAACTTTATAACTTATTTAGGTTTTAGACCAATTGCTGATCGAGAGATCGTAATTTTCATAATTTAAATTAGGGATTATTAATTAGGGTTGAGAATTATAACTCGAGAGAGAGTAATTCACCCTAGTGCCATCTAGGCTCTTTAAGATAGAAATTACATAATTGGGTAGATTTTCTTTAGTTTCAAATTAATTCCCCCTTTCTCTCAATTAATCACTTCTAAGTTGAGTTTCAGATTATTTGTGTGAGTTGGCTATTTTGTTCATTCTTTTATTGCTTTAATTTCTTATATTTGATTCTTGATTAATTTTAATTTCTACAGTAGTTGTTTAGTTAGGTATTGTGAACTTAGCTGCCATTAGATTTTAGGACTAGTTCCCTTCCTCATGGGATCGACACCTTAGGTACTACACGAACGACCCGTGCACTTGTGGTAATTACCAAGATTATAAATAGTAAAACTTAGCGCGTGTAACCTTGAGCAAACAAGTTTTGAGCCATTCCTTGAGCCCAAAATGTAAGTACAAAACTTCTTTTAAAATGTCTTAGAAGCTAAGTATCATCTCTTGTACCTGAAAATTAATTTTGATGAGTTTTGCGAACTCAATAAGCGAACCATCATTGATATGCTCACTCATAACATTCTTAAACAATTAACCATTCAATTCACAGACAAATCATAAAATCAAATATTGCATATCACTTTACATTTCATCATATTTCAACAAATACACTTTATGTACAGATTTCACATTTCAAGTTTAAAACAAATAATTCACTTCAGTCTTTCATATAATACATATCAAGTTGTATATGCAATGCACATGTGACTCACTTTCAATTCTTACTTTGTTATGACCAAGTGCTTTTTTAAATTATCCCGTATCTATTGTGGATATTGGACTCATTGATAACTGTCCCGTACCCATTATAAATAATGGGCCTATTTTATATACTGACCTGTGGCTCTTTATGTGCATTTCTAAGCTTTTATCTCTTTTTCACTCGCCACTCCAATCACAACTTCCTTTATTTGATCATGCATTTCAATGTAATGAGATGCATCAATTCATAGAATATGCCATCAATATCATTTATTTATGATGCATAGTCAGTCCACATGTTTATCTGACCTAAGTCCAACATTTAACATTTTTTTGAGTACACGTATTTCTTTCAGATTTACATACAATCAAAACACTCCCAATACATTTCCAATTATCAAACTTTTTGGACCATTAATGTCTAGAATTATCAATCATATCAAATACAATTCAATAGGTGACATTTAAATAGAAATAAATCAATCCTAGTGAGAATCATCTAGGTTAATTCACAGTATGTTCCAGATAGTTATTGCCTCGATGAACCGACAATGTCTGGATGTTGGCGTTTGACTTGAGCACATAAATCATGCAATACACACATTTACACATTACTAAATTGCTCAATCATATTAGCACTCAATCATACACATATGTACATATATTATGTTCAATGTATGTTTAATGATTTTCCCAGGCATGTGTCTTTAATCATAAGTCTTGATCATACAAGTTATTCATTCATTAACTCTTTTCTAACAATATACATTCACATAATTTCCCAATTCTCATTCATTCATACTTAATACATTATTCATATCCTTTAAATCATATTTATATTTGTAAGAACATCTTCATTTCGTTTAAGACTCTTAAAGTCTAAACTTAGAAACAATGATAACAAACAATCTTTTCCTTAAGTTAAAACATCATTTAACAACTTCAACTTATCAAACATTTAACCAACTTATTCAACATCAATTATGTTTATTTCAAGCCTCATTTAAGTCCAAATACACCAATATAGAGTGACTTATCCTTAATTGGTTGAACAATTACACAAAACTGAACTTGTCACTTCAAAGCCTTGGCCATAATGGTGGTGGACCTTCTACGATCGTAACAGAAGCTAGTGCAAGAAGCCACGATCATGGGGGCTATGCCATGATTGTGACAAAACCCAAATAACTAGGCCACAATTGTGCACCGAAGGCCACGATCATGTGCTACATTACTTCCCCCAATTTTGTACGAATGTATCAAACTTAGACACATACCAAATACTGGAATTTTCTAGATTACAAGCCCTTTAAACCTACTTCATTATAAGATCATCTAGCTTCCATCTTGATTACACTATAGTTCATTAAACTTTGCTCATTTTTGTCATTAAGAATCACTTCTTATACATACACATACATCTGCAATTTAAGAACATTATATTAACGTCTTTCTTTAGCAAAAATTTGCCTTCTTTTAGCATAAAACAGGAGAAGAAGTTTACTTGATGTACTTCCCAGATCAAGAGGTTTCCTGATGTTGTTGCCTCCTATCCTCCATTTAGAATGTGTTTCCTATTTATTTTCAGTTTTACCATTGTATAGAATTGGATTGAATAGTTAATGATAGGATCTAGAATGTTGAGAATGTTCTAAACTCACCTTCAAGGTTTTATTCTTGAATTAATGAAATATGATTGTTTATGTTTTTATTGGATTTGTTGTGGTTTAACTCTATAATTGCATAATTTGGTAATAAACTGAGAGAATGAATCAAATGAAAAATGATTAAATTGGGCTAACAAGAGTTAGGTGATTTAATAGAAAAAGAATCGAATCAGATAATGAAATTGTGCGAAGAGAGTTATTACATAGGTTTTCGATAATTTATTACAGAACTTCAAAACTAATTAAGGTTTTATATAGGTTTTGAATTCAGAAATTGTAACTTCCACAATCTGATTAGGGTTTATAATTTAGGGTTAATGGTTATAACTCGAGAGATAATAATCAACCCTAGGATAGTCTAGAACCAACAATCTGGTAATTCATAATTAGTTAGGTTAGCATTAAGGATAGGTAAAATTCCCTTTCTCTTAATTGGTAATTTCTTTCAGTTGATTATTGGGTATGCTGCAATTGCTTAGTAATTAGAATTTTGTGTTCGATACCTAAGTTGATTGATTGAATTAAATTCTCGTTTTTAGTTTCATTGCATTTCATATTTCTTTTATTGTTTTTGGCCTTAGATTTTAGGATTAGATTAACTCCCCCCTCAAGGGATCGACACCTTTAGTACTATGCTAACGAATGGTGCGCTTGTGGATTATCGGAGGTTAATATTAAAATTGTTGGATTGAAAACAAAAACATGCTTGGTTTGGCTAAATAGCAGATTTCAAAAAACTATTTTTCCGAAATCAAAATATGGCGGAAGAGCAAACACCAAATCAACATGCTGTTAATCCATACATGATACGGCATAAGGAAAATAAATAAAATAAAAAAAGATTGAAATATTACCGACTCATCGCTACAGCTTTGACTCCTCACTGCTATGTCCTTGACCAATCCAATATACCAGTTGTTCTCCTTAAACAACTTAGTTATCAAGATCCTTTAGTGGGAAAGGAGAAGAAAACTATAGAGGTTTTTCTTTGTATGTTTGGCTAGTTAAAAAGAAAAAAAAAGAGATATTCTCATTTTCTATGGCCGAAGGTTTGGGAGAGAATTCTAAGAGAGCAAAAGACCACCCACGTTCATTTAGCTTCAAATGCTAAAAGATGAGTTGTCCACTTTCCACTCTAACTCATGTTCAGTTTTTGAGAGAGTGAGTTGAGAGTTGCAAAAATGTTAATAGACAGCTTCAACAATATACCCTTCATTCACTTCATT
Organism: Erythroxylum coriaceum; assembly: GCA_026874005.2. NCBI lineage: Eukaryota > Viridiplantae > Streptophyta > Magnoliopsida > Malpighiales > Erythroxylaceae > Erythroxylum > Erythroxylum coriaceum. The sequence continues at coordinate 2,796,789 of JANQAP020000200.1, forward strand.
CTTTAATCCAAAAAAAATTCTAAAAGGGCTTTACATTAATGCCTACATTCAATTCCATAGAAAATCAAAAGATCTCTTCATTTATGTATGCTATCACCGAAAATGGAAGGAGAGAGTGAGTGAGTAGAAAAATAAAAGACACACGTTGTATTTAGCAATTCAATGCTAAATATGTTGCTGTCCCTTTAGCTACAAAACTGAAATTTATATTATGGTAGAATTCGGTTTTTCCCTCCCTTTTATTTTAAAATATTTGTTTCAATTCAATTAATCTAATTAATCAAATAAAACCAAAATCCAGCCTAATATTAAATATTCCTTTGTTCTTATAATTAACAATTAATTAGTGTAAGCCCAACATTTAATTATAAGCTTAAGACCCAATTTAATTAACTCTTAATTAAATTGTTCCGGTCTTATTGACCCGAATCCAATTCATCCATTTCTCTCAAAACTGTCTCATTTTCTTTCTGATAACCTCCATTTATTTTTCTTACTTTCCTTGATAACCTTCCTGGAAGCCAACTGGGGAATCTAATTGGACTTAAATAATTTAAGCTTCAATAAGCTTGAAATTAATTTAATCTTATTATAATTAATTCCAACTTATTAACCAAATGTCATTCCACAAAAGCCGAGTGGCTGAACTCTTGAATTACTTAAAATTATGAGAAAACATGTTTCAATTTATTAATACGATGCCCAATCACAAACTCTATTATGACCCATATTATAGATGTCCAATCACAAACTCTATTATGACCCATATTATAGATGTCCAATCACAAACTCTATTATGACCCATATTATAGCCATCCACAGTTTTGCCCTTATGTTGGTTTTCCCTTCTAGATCTCTCGTTTCACTCTACATGGTGATTAACACACAAGATCTAATCTTTGTCTTAAAACTTGATGGGTAGCTAGTACATCAAACTACTGGCGCCAGTTTAATCACCAATCTCCGTAAAACATCTAGAAGTGATGATGTCATTATAAACTCTTTATTTGAGTGAATGTTCCCTGATGCATATTTCAATTAATAATTCCAACATGCAGACACTGAATAGATACCCTCTAAAAATCTGTTCAATCATATCAAGAATTGTAACGAAACATACATGCGTTCACCACTCATCAAGATTGTGGTTCGTAATAAACGAATGCTAAGATGTATGTTTTAAGATTAAAGTGATGGCCTACTTTATTCTTTAAAATATACGCGATTCTAGATTCATTTAATAGTGCCATTACTGATAGTCAACTACTATCATGATTTGAAACTCATCATTCCTTTAAAGTAAACTCTTTTACTTACATGGAAATAAATCGCAACACTACAATCTAAACTATAATCAAGTGACCAACATGATTATTCAATTGTGAATCAATTAATTTAGATTTTAATAATATACATGTTTCTTATACATCTCCATGTATATGTATATTACCAACAAAGGAACCTTGGTACCTTTTGACTAGTTATATTATGCTCATACAAATAAAACCAAACTATTTTGTTTTATTAATAATAAATATTTTTCATTACAATATTATAACTGGAAGAAAATTAAGGTACATGTAATCACACTTGCTTTCCAGAGTAATATATTTACATAACCCTAACAATCTCCCACTTGCCTTAAAGCAAGTTTGACATATCCTTCATTCCCATTCCTTTTAGGTGACCCTCGAAGCTCTTCTGTGATAGCGTCTGCGTGAACGGATCAGCAAGGTTTTTATTTGTGGGAATCTTTACCACATCCACCTCACCACGTTGTATTATCTCCCTTATGAGATGATACTTTCTTTTAATGTGTTTGGCGGCTTTGTGGTTCCGAGGGTCTTTAAAATTAGCCACTACCCCACTATTATCACAATAAAGTGTAATGGCCTTTTCTACCTCAGGAACTACCTCCACATCCTTTAGGAACTTACGGAGCCAGACTGCTTTCATCATTGCTTCACAAGCGGCAACATACTAAGCCTCTATAGTCAAATCAGCAACACAAGATTGCTTGACACTCCTCCAAACTATGGCTCCACCTCCCAAAGTAAATATAGAACTAGAAGTTGATTTCCTTGAATCAACATCTGATTGGAAATCGAAATCTTTATAACCTGTCAGAATAAGGTCACTTCCAAAGTGAATAAGCGTTAAATTCTTCATCTTACGAAGATACTTTAGTATGCACTTAACCGTAGTCCAATACTCCATTCTCAGACTAGACTGGAATCTGTTTACTAGTCCCACTACGTAATAGATATTCGATCTATTGCAAAGTATAGCATACATTAAACTCCAAACTATCGAAGCATATGGAATGTTACGCATGCATTTAACCTCCTCTTAGGTCTTAAGTGCTTGCTCCTTTGAAAGTTTTATTCCATGTCTAGTAGGTGTGAAACCCCTCTTGGAATCCTGCATGGAAAACTTATTGAGCATGTTCTCAATGTAGGTTAGTTAAGACAAGGCCATCTATTTGTTCTTACGATCCCTTATAAGCTTGATCCCTAGAACATAGCTAGCCTCTCCCAAATCTTTCATTGAGAACTGTTCGTTCAGCCATCCTTTGACCACAGATAACATTCCTATATCATTCCCAATAAGTAGAATGTCATCGACATACATAATTAGAAAAGTAACCTTGCCTTCTTATATCCTTTTATAAACATAAGTCTCATATAGGTTTTGTATGAAACCATAGGATTTGATAACCTTATCAAACCTAATGGTCCAAGGCCTAAATGCTTGCTTAAGTCTATAAATGAACCTTTGTAACTTGCATACCTTGTGCTCATTACCTGGCTCAACGAATCCTTCTAGTTGGTCATACAAATGGTCTCCTCAAGATTCGCATTGAGAAATGTGGCCTTAAAGTCCATTCCATATTTCAAAATAGAAATTGGCTGCTATGATCAAAAGAATTATGATGGACTTAAGCATGGAAACCGAAGAAAAAGTCTCCTTATAGTCTATACCTGCCTTTTGAGTATAGCCCTTAGCTATCAATCTAGCTTTAAAGGTCTCTAGCTTTCCGTTAGATCCTCTCTTTCTTTTGAAAATCCATTTACACCCTATGGCTTTTACACCTGGTCGTAGATCTATAAGGATCTAGACTTCGTTGGCATATATGGAATCTATTTCCAATTCCATTGCCTTAAGCCACTTTTCCACATCAAGGTCATTAATAATCTGTGTATAAGTAATGGGATCCACTAATTCTTGGTCTGAGATGGCAATTATGCCTTCTCCTATACCTAGATATCTATCTGGTTGTCTCACAACCCTCCTACTACGTCTAGGCACTACTTGATGCTCAAGCTACTTTTTCGATTTAACCCTTGAATCCATTTCGACATCTTGTTTCGCTATATCTGAATCAACTCTTGGTTTGGATAAAATAGCTAAATCCTTAAGTACTACTTCACTTATTCCTTTTTGATTTCTTACAAATTCTTCCTCAAAGAAGGTCGCATTTGTCAATACAAATACCTTCCTATCTTAAGGACTATAAAAATAGCACCCTCGTGTACCCATAGGATATCCTACAAATAAACATACCTCTGACCTTGGTTCGATCTTTGTGGATTCAGGCCTTATAACATGGGCTGGGTAGCCCTAAGTCCTCAAGTGCTGCAATGAAGGCACTCGTCTAGTCCACAACTCCCCAGATGTTTTAGGCACCAATTTGGATGGAGCAAAGTTAAAAAGATAAGTTGCCATTTGTATGGAATACCCCTAGAATGATTCGGGAAGGCTAGCATAAGACATCATTGATCTTACCATTTCCAATAGAGTCCTATTCCTCCTCTCAGCTACACCATTCTGCTGAGGTGTTCTGGGAGCTGACAAGTTGGAAACAATTCTATTGTTAATTAGGAATTGTTGGAACTCTCCAGATAAGTACTCACCACCTAGATCAAATCGAAATTATTTTAAAAACTTGTTTAGTTGCTTCTCTGCTTCAGCTTTGAATTCTTTGAACCTTTTAAAGGACTCACTCTTTTTTGCACCAAATACAGATAGCCATTTCGAGAGTAATCATCTATAAAGGTTATGAACTATTCATAACCTCCTCTAGCTTGTACGTTCATGAGCCTGTACACATCATTGTGTACAAGGTCCAACGTGGATTCAGATCTATTTCCTTTGGAAGGAAATGAGGCCTTGGTCATCTTTCCTTCAATACAAGATTCACAAGTGGGTAATGGACCATTATCCAAGCCTGTAAGGATCCCATCCTTCACTAACCTCTCAAATATTCTGATTTACATTACCCATCCGTAAATGCTCTAGATATTTTGAATTAATGCTAAAGTCATTAGATTTTCTTGGTTTTATTAATATTGTGGTGTTTAGTGAGCTTGTCATAGGTTTTATAACGAACAATCTCTGTTTAATTTCCACATTACAAATGAAATCATATTTTCAAAATATAAGGAATAACTAAATTTTATTAAACAAAAAATAGAAATCATGTTCCTTACAATCATTGGGATGTAATATTCATCCTCCAGATATAACCTATAACCATTAAGAAAGTCTAAGATAACTACTCTCACTGCTTCTGTCGAAATGTAGGATCCATCTATTATTTTGACTTGAAACTGGCCTTTAGGCAGTCTTTTCCTTTGTTGGAACCCCTGCATAGAATTGCAAATATGGTCAGTGGCTCCTGAATCTAATATCAAAGAATCAGATGAATCTTCCATATTTATAGTTCCTAACAAACATAGGAAACCCATACCTTGTTTTCTCTTGAGGGTCTCAAGGTAGATCATGTAGTTCCTCTTCCAGTGGCCCTTCTTACCGCAGTGGAAACACTTTCCATTGGTGACCTCTTTGGTCTTCTTTTTTATGGGTTGGGCCTTGACCCCTGTTTGGGCCTTCCCTTTCTTTGCACCCTTCTTCTTTTGCTTGCCTTGGGCTTAGAAGAAGATGCCACATGAGCCTCTGGCCCATTAGCCCTGATATTTAATATCTCCTTTGTGTTCTAAAGGGTATTCATCAACTTACCTAAGGTGTAATCCTTGGTGTTATAGTCTAACTTAAATTGCTGAAAAGAAGAGTTTAAGCTATTGATGATCATAATCATCTACGTTTCCACATCCATGTCTGTCCCAAGCATTTTGACCTTAGTAACCATAGAGATTACCTTAAGTATGTAATCCCACACCGGTTCACCAAGATTTTGTCTGAGATTGTGAAAGGTTTGGATAGCTTTCACCTTTACAGACCTAGTCCTCACACTAAACATATCATGTAGGTGATGGACCATTGTCCCAGCATTTTGTATGCCTGAAAGTTCCTTCTGTAACATTGCACTGACAGAAGCTTGAATATAACACTTGGCAGTCTTATCAGCATTCTGCCATCTATCACGTTGCTGGACTTACTCAAAAGCTAATTTGTCACCTAGAGGTGCAGGCTCATTGTCCGTTAATACCTATAAAATTCGTTCATCGAGGTTACATCTCCATTCATTAAATTTCTCTCCATTTTCCAATTTATTATTAGTCAAGAGCATTGTGAGTGGATTCATATTGTGGTAATTATGTCTGAAAATATAAATTATTAAAGAATGAGCATACTAGTCAAAAATATTGGAACTTTGTATAAAATCATTATGCATGATGCATGTATGCATGATAATAGATTTCACAAAACTTAAAAAAATAAATCTTTATATGACGATTATTTTTCTTATCTATAACAGACTAAGTGACGATTGGCTATCTTATCTATTAAAAGAAAAACTGGGACCCTCCCACTCAAAAAGCTACTAAGCATCTTCATGCCCAACTCTTTGAGTAGTGCCATAATTTAGTCCGTGCATTTATCAACAAAGCTACGATGGGCAGGTTATTAATAAACCATGTTGAGTGTGTAACCAGTTGATTTATCCACTAAAGGTACTTGCAAACCATGTCTCGGTGGGAGGTCACATTTACTACCAATAAGTAGACTTATTCTTTAGGAGACCCAAACCATGCAAGATCTAGGATTCATGTCTTCTGGTAGGGAGTAACACTTCACCACATGCAAATAGGCCATCAGATGGAGACCGTGGACCTCACATGAGCATCCTCTCCCACTCAATCTTTTCTAGTCTTTAAATTTTAATGAATACCACATTGTCTAGATGCAATTTATTAACCATCCTATATTGTTTCATTATATATCTCACACATAATGAATGCATGGCAAAGCCTAGGGTTGGCAATTTTTCTAAATGGCATACACTTACATAATATTGCCTATTATTAGCATCCATTCATCCATTCATCTCATAAATTAAATAGCTACTTTTGGTTGTCCATCCTAGGAAATTAAAAGAAAATTACAAGGCCATTAAGCTTAAAAAAATCTTCCACTTTAAACCTTCGCTTGCATGACCCGGCCAGTTCGGTAAAAATGAGTTAATGGCTTTTTAAAAGAAATCTGATTTGTAAATAGTAAAACAAAAATTACAGCACTTGGAAAGATCAAGAATTAACAGAATTTAATCAAAATAAAAACTGCCATTAACACAAAATAAAAACCAAAAATATTTACCTTCTTTTCTTCGATCCATGGCAACTCCGTCTTCTAAATTATAGAATTTTGAAAACAAAAAATAATAATAATACAAGGAGGAAACATGGTGATGATAGGCCACCCTCCTTGCTACAAACCAAATGAAGAAAGCTTATATGGTAATTGATTTTCTATGGACAATCAAAAGAGCAAACCAAAACATACACAGCATATATTTTATCGCATAACAAAAAATTTCAGCATACATAATTTAATTTAATTGTCAGCCCATGCCACATATAGGAATCAAATCATGCATAATAAAATCGGTTCTGATACCAATTGTTGGATCGAAAACAAAAATATGCTTGATTTGGCTAAACGGTAGATTTCAAAAAAAAAATTTCAAAATCAAAATATAGCGAAAGCGTAAACACCAAATCAACATGATTTTAGTCCATACATGATACGGCATAATGAAAATAAATAAAATAAGAACAAGATCGAAATATTACCGACTCTTTGTTACAGGTTTGACTCATCTCTACTGTGTCCTCAACCAATCCGATCTACCACTTGTTCTCCTTGAACAACTTGGTTATCAAGATCCTTTGGTGGGAAAGGAGAAGAAAAATGTTCAGATTTTTCTTTGTATGTTCGGCTAGTTGAAAAGAAGAAAAAAATGAGATATTCTCATTTTCTATAGCCGAAGGTTTGAGAGAGAATTCTAGGAGAGCAAAAGACCACCCACGTTCATTTAGCATCAAATGCTAAAAGATGAGTTGTCCACCTTACACTCTAACACATGTTTGCTTTTTGAGAGAGTGAGTGGAGAGATGCAAAAATGTTAATGGGCACCTTTAACAACACACCCTTCATTCACTTCACTCTTTAATCGAAAAGAATTCTAAAAGAGCTTTACATTAACACCCACATTCAATTCCATAGAAAATCAAATGAGTTGTCCGTTTATGTATGCTATCATCGAAAATGGAAGGAGAGAGTGAGTGAGTAGAAAAGAAAAGACACACGTTGCATTTAGCAATTCAATGCTAAATATGCTGCTATCCCTTTAGCTACAAAACCGAAATGTACATTATTATAAAATTCAGTTTTGCCCTCCCTTTTGTTTTAAAATATTTGTTTAAATTCAATTAATCTAATTAATCAAATCAAACCAAAATCTAGTCCTATATTAAATGTTCCTTTGGGCTTATAATTATCATTTAAATAGTGTAAGCCCAACATTTAATTATAGGCTTCAAACCTAATTTAATTAACTCTTATTTAACTTGTTCCGGTCTTATTGACCCAAATCTAATTCATCCATTTCTCTCCAAACTGTCTCATTTTCTTTCTGATAACCTCCATTTATTTTTCTTACTTTCCTTGATAACCTTCCTAGAAGCCACGCGGGGAATCTAATTGGACTTAAATAATTCAAGCTCCAATAAGCCCGAAATTTATTTAATCTCATTAGAATTAATTCTGACATATTAACCAAATGTCATTCCACTAAAGCCAAGTGACTGAACTCTTGAATTACTTAAAATTATGAGAAAACATGTTTCAATTTATTAATACGATGTCCAATCACAAACTCTATTATGAACCATATTATAGCCATCTGCACAATAAAGGGTAAAATTATCGTTTTGCCCTTATGTTGGTTTTTCTTACTAGATCTCCCGTTTCACTCTACATGGTGATTAACACACAAGATCTAACCTTGGTGTTAAGACTTGAAGGGTAGCTAGTCCATCAAACTACTGATGCCAGCTTAATCACCAATCTTCGTAAAACATCTAGAAGTGATGATATCACTATAAAGTCTTTATTTGAGTGAATGTTCCCTAATGCATGTTTCAATCAATAATTCCAACATGCAGACACTGAATTGATTCCCTGTAAAAATCTATTCCGATCATATCAAGAATTATAACGAAACATACTTGAGTTCACCACTCATCAAGATTGTGGTTCGTAATAAATGAATGTTGTGATATGTATTCTAAGATTAAAGTAATGACCTACTTTATTCTTTAAAAAATACGCGATTCCATATTCATTTAATAGTTCCATTACCGATAGTCAACTACTATCATGATTTGAAACTCATCATTCCCTTAAAGTAGACTCCTTTACTTACATGGAGGTAAATCACAACACTACAGTTTAAACTATAATCAAGTGACCAACTTGATTATTCAACTGTGAATCAATTAATTTAGATTCTAATAATATACATGTTTCCTATACATCTCCATGTATATGTATATTACTTACAAAGGAACCTTGGTACCTTATGACTAGTTATATTATGCTCATACAAATAAAACCAAACTCTTTTGTTTTATTAATAATAAATATTTTCATTACAATATTATAACTAGAAGAAAATTAAGGTACATGTAAATACACTTGCTTTCCAGGGCACTATATTTACATAACCCTAATAGAAACTTACACACAACAAACACCCAATCATACCTCTTATAAAGGTGCTTTGGAAACAACATGGTGTTGAAGAGGTAACTTGGGAACCCAAATCGATGATCGAAAGTCAATACCCGTAGTTCAATAAAGGTATAAATTTTAAGGACAAAATTCTTTTTAAGGGCGAGGGAAGTATAAGGTCCCAACATATGCCCTAGTAGTATTATAGCATGCCTAGGGTGTATTAAGAAATGAGCATAGAGAATCAAGTGCATCTATCTAAGCATAGTAAGGGACATAATGGTACCTATTGTAAAAGACATAGGTAAATTGGTAATTTTCTCATTTCGGCATAGACATGCGTACTTTGATGTGAAATATGGATAAGAAAGAAGTTAATTGATGATATTATTTGCCAATTTGGGAATTAAAGGAAGAAGAAGGACCAAATGTGCAATTTTCCTAATGTTAACACATGGACCAACAGGATTAAAGCATGTATGTCCTCCCACCTAGCTACTTTAGGTTGGGGGTAGGTCCAAGGGGAAGTTATAGACACCTTTCCATTCTCTGTATTTGCGTACTTCACTCAATTTCCTCCGCATTATTGCGCCAAAAGCATCAATAGCTTATGCATTGACCGGAGTAGTATGGGGCACGTGGAATATCATGTGAACCAACAAGGATCACCTTAGATGCCTATCTAAAAGTTTTCGCAACTCCATCTTGTCTTTTATTACCTCCTATGCTACTGAATCCGCTGCTTTTTTTATATCAAAAATTAATAATTGCTTTCTCCTCCTTGAAAACATAAATCATGGATCAATTAGGCCCTCTCATGGACCTCTATGGAAAAATGGTGGTTTTGTTCGATATTATCCAAGGTGGAATTCGAATACAGGTGTAGGCTAGGTAAATCAATAGATATTCTTATTCCTATTGAAGACCCGATTATAAATGATACAAATAAAAACCTCAGTTCAGAATGGGAATTGAACTCTATGAGATCGAATCTCCTATTGTTCCTCAGTAGCTCAGTGGTAGAGCCCACTCCAGTCGTTGCTTTGCTTTCTATTACTTGAAAGTAGCTACTTCATTTTCAGTAATAGGATTGAAGCATGCGTTTCATGAAATGGGCATGTAATAAAAGAGAGAGGGACATGCATTTACAGTTTTGAATGCCACATTTTCCTCTTCTAATTTTCCCTCCATTTCATCTTCTTCATCACACCATTTTGCATGTAAGGAATCAAGTTAATCCTTTGTGGAAATTAAGGTAAAAGTTAGTGATTTTTCTTTTCATCTTTATCTTTTCTTGCTTTTCTTATGAAGATTTGGAATCATAAGATTGGAATTGGACTTAAGATATATATTTTTGGTGTTTCTAGTTAGTGAATCAAGCAAAGCTAAAAGATAAGAGAAGGAAAAGTACTAAAAAAGCTAGTTTCCCAATTTCAAGGATTGAGACTACACTTCGTTTAATTTCTATTTATGTATCTTGAAATTTATACAAATATTAATTTGGACATGGAATGGTTTCTTGGTGTTACTTTTCATGGAATTGTTTGAATATGACAAGAGAGTAACGTGTAGTGGAATTCTGTCTTAGGGTCGTTTGAATCAGTTCCATTATTTTGGCAATAGATCTGCATACAGACCTCTAAATTAGGTGATTTCAATTGGAGATGAATCTTAATACATAGAAATAAATTCTTTAGAAGAGACCCTAACCTAATTCTAGCTTAATGTCATTGGAATTTGAGATTGAAAATGATAACATAATGTTGCCCTTGTTTTGGAGCAGTTTGTGATGTTTGATGCATATCTCATGATTTAGATGTCCAAATGGAATGAATTTTATGATATGAAAACTAGAAATATAGGGTAATAAATTTATAAAAGACCTTAAAGCCTAATTTGACCACTTTCTATGTGAAAATTCATAATAGTTGGAGGTATGAATTTTAGGCAGGGGACGCAATAAGAAGAAAATTGCACTATTTTGAGTTTATTTTCATACCAATTTTTATCAATTCATATCCAAACCTTTACGGATGTTTATGGAACTCTGTAAAAACTTAGAAGTAAATGAAATATGACTCACCATATGTGAATTGGGTGATTAAACATTGAAATTTAAGAGTAATGATAATGTATGCTAAAGGAAATTTACATGTATATAAATTATTTATATGCATATTTATTGCTTATATATATAGTATGATTATACAAGTGTGATTATGACATCCTTATAGTGGTGGTAAGTTATGACTTGCATGAATGAACTTAAATACATATTTTATGACTTTAGATGAATATCATATGTTTTTTCAATATATGAATTATGAAATTGCAAAAAGGTTAAAGGAAAATGTTACAATGCTTGCTTTACTGTCTTAGTGATGGATAGATAGGCATGCCTATAGGATTACAATTACTGCTGCCACAGTTTGACACCAATGGTTTCTTCATTTCGAGACTATGGTGTCTTTACAGTTTAATGCCTTCAAGTATCTATAGTTCGATACTTTCAGGTATTTATAGTTCGATATCTTCGCATATCTACAGTCCCATTATCCACTCCCACAGGAATGTGCATGCCTGATATAGAAAGTAAATTAAATAGTCATAAATAAGAAATAAAACATGACAAGACGAATAATTGGTATTGATGAGCGTTTATACTGATTATATTGATGATTTATAATAATGAGTAGTTGTATTGATAATTTGTATTAATGAAAGTTGAATATCAATGTTTGGCTTATAAATGTAAATTTATGGTATATGAATAATACATTGAAGCATGTTTGCATTATATACCTTGATTATTTATTACATCACTATTTATACTTTTTGTGATATTTATGAATGTGTGTGCTTGGAAAATGACTACTGTAAGTGGTCATCCAAACTAAGTATTTCCCTAATAAGCTTTCAAGCTTAGCATAGTGTTAATCTATGTAGGTCTAAGTAATAATAGTGAGGTATAGGGATCATGCAGGGACCAAGGCCAACTTTTAGTAGTAAATGTACTTTTAGATTGTATCCTTTTAGTTAAAGATGATTATATATGTAACATTTTGTAACCTAAGAATTTAAGTTATATGTAATGTTTCTTTTAGATTATCATATAAATGCAAAGATTTAATACTACTCTTAAATGAAAAAAGTGATATGAAATTTTGTAATATGTATATATACAACATTGAATAGGCAAATGTGTGATGACAGTCCCTATAAATGAATAGAAATGTATTCCATAACTATTTTTACATAAGTTTGGTTACTATGTATGTGGGTGGTTATAGGTTTTGTATAAGGGTGTTACAAGTAATATGATTTTATCGATGAATGATGTGAATATAAAAGGATCTGATATAACACAGGCAAGAACATAAGTATTTTTCTACGTATATTGCCCAATTAAATTTAAAACTTATAAAATACTAGTGTGTAAATAGGAATGTTATGACAACATAGACACAGGATAAAACATAGGCATGTTGTAGACCATGTTCTTAACAAAAACTAAATGAACAAGTACATAGGTATGTTAGAACTTAACATGTCCATGTTGACACTAAAAATCTTTAAGAAATTAGTAGAGAAGAAATGTGGGCATGTAACTGCCTCTGTGTTCTATTAAAATGCTAAACAATTATAAGACCAATAACACGAGCATGCTAACTATTTTGACCCTCTAAAACTTAAAAATTTTAAAGAAATAGGAATCATTAAGGTATATAATTAAGAACATGGGTGCGTTCCCAACCATGTAACTTATTGGAACTTAAAATACTTACTTGGCTTACAGATATGGACATGATCAAACTTGTGTAAATAATGAATATACTTAAGGCCATAAAAGGCATAACAAAGGAGGTCTATATACATACAAAATTATCTAAGGATTAGATGATTACATTAATACAGTAGGCAGTTTGTAAAAGGATCCTAGTATTCTCTAAACAAGCAACAACTAAGGACTAAATGAGTGCTTATCTTTATAAACAAAGATGTGAGTTCCAATTTTGGCACATATTGCCTATAAAAGAGTTTCCTTACTGTAGGAATTATTAATAATGATCTCTTGTTTCTCTCATCCCATAAACTAGAGATCAAATAACTAAAATACAACCTAAAAATCCATAGATCACTTTCAAACCTCATATTGATATTATTGCACCATTCAGTAATATTAGGCTAGAGATTAGGGGGTTGTTAATGTTGTAAAGATTAAGGATTGCTTTTCATAAGTGATTGATTTTTTGCATTGAAAGAATAAATGCTCATCATTTTCAAGAGATAACTTGGATAGAGTGAACCAATTAGGGAGATAAGAGTACTTGGCTAATCTATCATAATTTTGTATTTGATAACTTGCTATAATATAATTGAAGATCTAGGTGAATTGTGCTTATACCAAACTGTTTTGTACTAAAACATAAGGTGGGAGGAGTTTCTGAAGGGGGACCAGCATGATCTATTAGTGAAATTACATTTGGAAGTGTGACTTTATAAGATAGAATCTTCAACTGAGTTTTTAAGTGTAAAGCTAGAAAGGCAATAAGAAAAAATTGATATTGGAATGATGTTCGCAAGATTGCTTATGGATAAAGCAAGGCATTACGTGGAATAACTACCTTTAGAGGACTAGCTTCATTTTAATATTCCAGAGGACCAAAATGAGTCTAACAAGTATGCTAAAAGAAAGAGTTTATTCCATTTTTGATAATAGACTTATAGGATTCTTTGATGTTACATCTTATCTTGAATTATTGTTTCATTAAAAAAGAAGCTCAAATTTTAAAAAATAACTTTTATTCATCTGAAATGTGGCTTTAATACTTTTTCAAATAAGTGTGTAGAGGAAAATGACTACCAATAAGGGTGTGTTCAGGGTTATGTAACTTATTCGAACTTTTATTCTTAGCCAAATTTTCATGTGCCTTCATATTTATACACTAACAAATATACCCAAGGTAAAAAAGATGAAAAATAACACCTAAAATACATAGAAGCCAAGCAAAACTTATATACTAAGCCAACAAGAACAACTTAATAAAAGCCCACTGAAATGTAGGGTCTGGAGAGATCCAGTAGTACACAGTTTTACCCTTAACTGGTGGGTAGGTTATTTATAATAAACCCACATGAAAATTATATATATATTAAATAATAAGATAATGCTAATTAAAAATAAAATAGAAATAAAAAATAAACATAAAAGATGATGATGATGATAATAATATGTAAATATGTATAAATAAAAATATAAAATAAGTAATAAAATAAATAATACAATAAATATAGAATAAGATAAAAAGTAAAAATAAAAGATACAATAAGAAAATCAATCAATCAATCAAACCAGTCATTACAAGAACATGTTTAAATAAGTAAAAAATTGTTTACGCTAAATAACTAAAAGGAAAGTACTATATATTAAAAGTTTAGGCTAAATACAAGACATAAGACTTGAAGGAAAATGTTTAAAAGACATATGAGAATGAGAAGGATCACTATATGTGAGATAATCCACTTTTCTCTTAGGAGAGTTCGCTTCAACTACTCATGTCAAAAGAATAATACAAGTTTTTTGAGTTGAAAAGAAATATCCAAATATATGTCCTTTTTTTAATAATCCATATTTGTAACAATGAAATGTTCTTCTTCCTCCACCAAGTGATCATTTAGTTATCACAAAATCTAGGATCTATATTCTTTATAAACTATAAAGGACCAAAAATACCTTGCTTACATATCATTGGAAAGTGCATTAACATAAATACAACGGCAATCCTTTATCCGTATCATAGTATGCCAAGGTTTTTTATTAAGGTTCATGCCCTCAAAAAGTCCCAATAGAGTCATATCATTCTTAATCACCTTCCTTTAGTTCTTCTTAGGCTTTCTTTTTTTCCTCTTACAGTCTCTAAATACAATCTTCTCATATATTTTCACTGGAGCATTAAGGTATCTCCTCTTAACATGCCTAAACCACTTAAGCCTTGTCTCTCTTAATTTTTCATTAAAATTAGCCACCTTTAATTTATCTCTTACCATTACATTCCTAACTTTATCTCTCCTAGTAAAGTTACATATCCAACAAAGCATCCTCATCTCTGCCACCATTAGCTTATACTATGCACTTATTTCATGGGCCAACACTCCATCCCATAAAGCATGGTCGTCCTCATTGCTAAATGATAAAATTTACCTTTAAGCTTAAGTTATATCTTCTTGTCACATAAAACACCCTGATATGATACGATGAACTATTTTTTTATCAATCTCTCTATTGCTTTAAATGATAGGTGCTAGATACTTAAAACACTCTTTTTGTAGTATAACTTTTAAACCAATCTTTATCTCAACATCAGAAGCCACCATATGGCCTAAAAAGTTACAATCTAAGTACTCAGTTTTAATCTTACGCAATTTAAAGCCCTTTAAGTCTAACGTATCCATCCAAATTTATTTGTCGACATTGACACCCTCTTTTGTTTCATCCACTAAAACAATTTGATCAGTAAACAACATACCTCAAGGCATATGCCCTTGGATATTTTTTGTGAACTCATCCATCACTTCTACAAACAAAAAGGGGCTCAATAAGGAGTTCTGGCATAGGCCAATTTTGGTTGAACAATGCTCTATATCTCCTCTTATTATCCTTACTCTTATCTTTCCACCTTTATATATATTCCTAATAACCTATATATAGGTTATAGGAACTCTCTTAACTTCTAAACACCTTCACATGATTTCCCTAGGTACCTTATCATACACCTTCTCTACTAAACCATAAGAATACAATAGATATGAATTATACTATGGAATTTAGGACTTATAAACCCTAAAATGAAAACCAAATGAAACAAAATTACTAAGTAAACTTAGGTTACTTCTTAAAAGATGTTTTTTTAATGTCACTAATTTGATGTTTCCACTTCAATTTATGACTCTTTGTATTAGAGATTAAACTTATCATTGGCATGCTTTCCAAAATAACCTCTAAGATATAACTTTAGGCGATGTTTATTCACTTTAAGTGTACCTTTTATTAGAAAGCTTACATTTACTATTTCATAGGGAAATACTTGTTTGTATATGGAGGTCCGAACCATCTAGACTTTAACTTATTAGGAAACAATTTAGGATGGGAGTTATATAAGAGAACTTGATCACCCTCTTTGAACTACTTAGCCTGCATAATCTTCCCATCATAGTACCTCTTGGTTTGCTTATTATACATTTTTGAATTCTTATAAGCCATTATGTGCCATTCTTCTAACTCATTCACTTAGATTTTACTCTTCTCACATGTAAAACTGAGATTGAAGTTAACTATCTTGATTGTTCCATATGTTTTGGGCTCAAGTTCAATAGGAAAGTGACCTGCTTTTCCATACACTAACCTATAATATGCGGAGCCTATTGGAGCCACTTTATAGGCCTAATGATCATCATCTTACTAATCATACAATTCTTTTCTATGGTACCCTACTACCTTCTCCAAAAATTCATTTTAGCTCCTTACTAGCTACTTCCACTTGAACATTAGTTTGTGGATGGTAAGGGATGGAAACTCTATCTATAACTTTAAATTTCTTAATAACTTTCTAAAATTTCGTATTACAAAAGTTTGTGCCTTATCATTAATAATCACTTTAGGTGTCTTTGTACAACCTCGAACGTTTCCTTTCATTGAATATAAATTTTTATTTTTAGTGAATAATATTTTTAGATGAATTGTAACATCCCCTCACTTATGGGAAAGGGTATTTTGGTCAATTGGATCGGGTTAGGATTATTGAAAGTGTTTTTGACATATTCATGCATTCATATATGCACATGAATAATAAATAGTG
>JANQAP020000200.1:2849152-2864598 GCA_026874005.2 Erythroxylum coriaceum
ACATTAAGACCGATAGAAAGTTTCTCTTACAGATTGTAAAACCTGTATCATAGATGATTTCTGCATCCTTTTTGGATTATTCCTGTAACTGGGATAGGAAATCAGTCCGGGATCAAATAGTTAATTAGTATAGCAAATACTCGAGTAGAGTAGGAGCTTGAGCACTGCTTACAGCAAAAGATTCAACTGATCTCTTAAGATCAACAGCTAGGATCTTGCTAATGCATACAAATTAAATGTCTAAGACCGGAAGTATATGGATCTTATTCGCAACTTGGGTTGGTTTTTTCTATTTTTTGATGCAAGGTTTAGATTGAAGTTCTATGTAGAATGTTATCTATTTGGCAATTATAGTTCACTCTGAGAGTTATCTATTTAGTTAATAGTTTTCTCCTTTAGGTGTACGATAATGTTAGTAAATATACAAAACTAATTAAGTTGGCTTCACACAATAGCTTAAGCTTTTGTGATGAAACGGTCGCTTAATATAATATCAGAGTCTCTGTGATCAAGTGGTCGTCAGTTCAAATCTTACCACTCACCTATTATTCAACACAAGATAGACTGAGCACGTGTAAGTTTCAAGCTCAAAGGGCTTTCACTTGAAGGGGTGTGTTAGTAAATATATAAAACAAATTAAATTGACTTCACACAATAACTTAATCTTTTGTGATGAAACGGTCACTTAACAGATAACAAGTATATATGGCTGCAGTATAGTACAGCGAATGAATGAAGGATTCCAAGGAACTAAAATAAGATAACAATATCGAAAAATCCAGGAAAAGTTTTAGAATGCCTGAATTTATAGAGGAAGTTGAAGGGCTAATATAAAAGTGCAAGAATATAACACTCGCTATCTGGACTGAGCCCTACTAAGCTACATCCTTTGTTCATCGATTTATTGGTTACGGTCAAATGAAACCATTGGAACAGAAACTAAATTATATGCCAAAGTTAACACAACTGGATGGTCATTAGTTATCCGTACATGAATATACTCTATGCTTGTACCAAAATTATGTATTTTAACCCAAGGTGCTCGTCCAACTCTCTTATGTGGAACAAATTTTCCAATTATAGTTTTGTTTCAACCGACCACAGAGATCATGATTTGACAGTCTAGGTCTAAAAAACTCTTTTTCTAACCAAAAGTACTTTTAAGACTGCAACGTGCTTTAAAATCACTGAAATGGGGAAATTTCAGTAATTCCTTAATTTTGTTGATCTTGCGATGGCTCCATAAGATCTAAGTGAACTCCCAACCTGTCATTGTACCATGCTATATATCTATGCGAGTAAGAGTTCCAGGATGCTTCAAATGTTATATGGGGTGAGATCACTGTGCTTAAAATGGGATATTTTAAGTTATTTAGGAGAATATATACATATACATTGTTAAAATAACTTAGCAATGTTTTGCAAGATCATCACTCTAAAGAATTGATTCCTACAGGCATAATTATTATGCGAAACAATAGTACCAATAGCAAAAAGATGAAACAAATAAATGCATGATTCTATAAAATTAAAATCATAAAAAGAAAATAATTATTTAAATTGAAATTTTATGTAAAACTAGAGAATCATTCTTGTAAAAGTAGGGATTCTTCTTTTGAAATTATGATTAAATAACACTGGAGTTTACATTGGTTAATAATGGGAAGGACACTGAACTCTTCGATCTTTTGAACTAATTAACATAAGGTTTTGCATTATATGTATGATTATTTTTCTATCTATATAGACACCCTTGTTTAGAAGGAAGTCTCAGATAAAGGACCATAGGTCAAAAGTTTGTCTCGAAGTGAAAAATGGGTGATGAACAGGATCGATTGTTGCCTGTTGCAAATGTGGGTCGAATTATGAAGCAAGTTCTGCCACCAACAGCCAAGATTTCCAAAGAAGCCAAAGAAACAATGCAAGAGTGTGCAACAGAATTTATAGGTTTTGTGACAAGTGAGGCAGCTGACAAGTGTCACAAAGAGAATAGGAAGACAGTGAACGGAGATGACATCTGTTGGGCTCTCAGTTCTCTAGGATTTGATGGCTATGCTGACGCTATTCAAAGGTATTTACACAAGTTTAGAGGAGCTGAAAGGCAGAGAGCTAACGAAAATATAGACAGTGCTTCTGGAAAAAAAGATGAAGAATCGAACCATAAAAATACCGAACCAGACTGCCAAATTGGCACTTCCACTCTGCTAGAGTTTAGGGTTCTTGACAAGGGTAATAGCTCTCTCGCTGAGGCCTCCTGAACAGTACTGCGCGTACCTACTATGCTTTAGCATACCTTTAAGAAGGTGAAAAAAAAGAAGAAAAAGAAGAGCTTGACGAGAACCAGGGTTTCAATAAGATACAAATAGTTATCTGTGTAGGAGCATTGTATCTCATACAAGTTTGCTAAGCCTTTTCATTGACTCCGCTACTAGATGCTCTTACGTTGTGTTTCAATGTCCACTCGAAGCTTGGCTGCTCACCTTCTTGTAGTATACTTCTTTCCCTTTAATGTTCAAGTGAAAAATGGTGAGAGTTGATGACATTGCTTGTAATGCACATGAAAACTTATCAGTCTGTTGTTTGCAAGTAATATCTATGCGCTCATATGGTAGATTTAAATGTAAGAGGGCCAAATGCACTTGAAGTTCAGTTAACAAAGACCTTCTCCCCAATTCTTATAACTCATTATTCGTCTACTAGTTTCATTTTGAACACTTCTTGTTCGCTTCCTTTTATGTTTTCCACAATACGCTGTTGCCAATAAAACTGGTACACTCCATTTCCTCATAAATACTGAAGTTATGTGAATCCCTGATGTTTGTCATGCTGGGGAAATATGGTAAACGGTTGAGGACGACTTTTATCTATGTTAATGAGTGGGATTGTGCCGAAGTTGACATTAGATAACTCAGTTTATTTAGATCACTTGTAAAGTTGTCCAGACCTATTTTTTGAGCATTGTTTCCCTACCTACCCTACAAGGACGAAACAGTAACAGAGTTCAAATCCCATCTTCACTCAAATAAATTATGTCTGAAGTATTTCCTTTAATGGGCGATAGCTTCTTCCTTTATCCTAACATTCAGAAAACTCATCTGAACGAAAATTCCTAAAAGTTGTTAACCTATCGTGTAAGTTCAGACCCTTATTCATAGAGGTGTAAGTTCCCTACATATGTTTATGGGCTAGCAATTACTAGCTTTAGGGTTTGCACAACCCTAAACTTGGGGACCACTTTCTTGTGGCTTTACATAACATGAGTTCTCGTGAAAATCCAATGAAATCTCGGGCATGCTTTTTTTTTTTATAAATTATATGCAAATGGATTAGAACCGTATACAACAAATAAGAGGAGAAACATGGTAAGGGTTTCGTCATACAACCAAGGGTTTTCTGAGGGGACCACTACACAACTATCACCTATTTCTAAGAAACATGAAATCTGAAAGTGTGTTCTTGATACAAAAAGGAGATATAAGAGAAGTCCCACTTAATTATGTTTCCCAGTTCTAACAATGAAATAGATACAAAATTTGAGACAGTACAAGAGACAAAAGCTGATACCTCAAACCATTCAAACCAATTCTTATGGTGAATCCCATATAACAGGATGTTTTTCTTGGTATAATGAATGCACTCTGCAATCATCTAAATCAATGCAATACTAGCTGTGATCTTCTTGGTTGAATATTTTCTCTCAACCAATGCTGCTCCCACGGGCTCCGACCATGAAATTGTGGCATCGAGTTTCATGAACTGTTTGCACTCTATTGCTTGGTGGTGAGCATTTGGTCACACATTGGGAACAGTGAATCAGAATTAATTGAACTGAATTGCATTGGACCACATTCGTTGCACCAATTTTCCAGGAAAGTAAGCAAGAGGATCATTGGTTGTCTATGCAATATGCAGCAATTTGGCACAAGCTGAATGTAGCAGCATCATATTGAAGCAAACCACAAAACACATTTCAAGGATTGCATTGATCTTCTTAAACTATCTTTCCACCTCAAAATACACGTGATCCTTGTTGAACGAGTCAACTAAAAGAATAGCAATTGAAAAGTCTTCAAGCCATGCAGACATGAGAAAAATGCATGCAGATAGAAATAAGTTCGGTAACAGCATGTGTGTGCCAAAAGTTCTATCAGATTCAATAATAAGAAACCGAAGTCAATCACTTGTTTCAAACGTTTGAAACAGAGTTCAAAGGGTAGAACATGCCACCGAGGTGAACAGGGTGTCCATAACCTCATTTGGGCATAAGGAAATGATGCCCAAAAAGTTTTAGGAGTCACACTTAAATACTTTCCAATTACACACTAGTTTTGGCAAGGTTTGTTCATTAGAATGATATGCAACATTTTGAAAAATAAAAAAAATACCAACCCAACTTACTAATTTGGATTCTGTAAATAGCTTGGGTCAGTTCCTCACGATTGAATGCAATAAAATTTGTAAATCTTGTTTCCAAAACATTATTCTCATTTCTATAGGAGCTCCATCAACTGAATAGAATATTATGAACTTTAAGTTAATATAACAAGAAAACAGTAAATCAAATTACTTTAAGGGTGATAGGATTTAGAATTCAAAGAAAGTGCTATTATTTTCTTTAAATTGGAAAAGTTTTTACTTTCCTAACTAATCCAAAAAAGAACCAAACATGATAATTTAAATTTTGAGAAAAAGATTACTTTCCTAAGCAAGATTCCGTGCCAATCAAACAAGGCCTAGGGACAAACCAATGATCATAATGCTTGAGATGATTAGAGAGAAATGATGAAGAGATTTAACAAGAAAAAGGAGGGGATGGAGAAAGTTAGTGGATCTGTTTGTCCTAGGTTCCAGAAAACCTTGGAGAAGTTTAAATAACTTTCTAGTAACTATATTCCATACTTTAGTGGTGGGAGATTGTTTGAAGTGAAGCATATGAAATTTGTCCAACATGTTGTTGATTTGGGCAATAGGACTTGCACATACAGAAAGTGGATTTAAGTGGAATTCCTTGTCAATAAGCTTACGTTGTAATCAGATACGATAGTGGCAAGTTAGAAGATTATATGGAGTTGTTGTATAGTAAAGAAAATTTTGAATTTGCTTATACATATCATATTTTTTCAATTCCTAGTAAGGATTTGTGGTCGGACCCTACTAAGTTTCAAGGTTTTGAAATCCTTCCACCAAAATACACGAGAAGGGATAAAAAAACAAAAAAGGCAAGGAGCAAAGAGGTAAGAGAGGAATAGAAGTCATGTAAAGCTACGTAGAAAGGATTTCAGATGTCATGCAAAATATGTGAGCAATGTGGTCACAATTTAAGAACATGTTCCCATCGAATACATTACAGTCAAACTAGCCAATTGACACAAGAACTGGTAGAGTTGATAAAGAGAAGAAGAAGAAGAAACTAACTTTTTTTTTCTATATAGAGCATATTGTATTTTGGATATGGATATACTTATGTATATGGAGCTTATTTTATATTTTAGCTATACTTATATATTTAGAGGCTAAGTCTTTTTTTTCTTTCTGTTTATGATGTTTATTCTGGATATCTACTTTTACATGTAGATCATATTCAAATGATGAATTATGGTGTATATTATTTGAATGTTTTTATATGGAAATTATAGTTATTTACTTTATGTTATACTTGTCTAACTTGTTAAGGTTTTGTCCATTATTTACATTCTTACTTCCTATATGCTTGTAGATGTTTATCCACACTTGGTGATAGAGACAAATAAGACAATACTAATACATTAACATGCAAAAATATTAATATTAATCCATATATTAATAGGGTAAATGTATTTCTTATAACCAGTACATTGATAAATAACACTTGACAATTATAATAAAGATGATCTAGCTACAAATCAAAATCCTCCTTAACAATAATTCTGCTCATTGATTTTTTAATTTGTCGTTGATCTCTAGACTGCATTATTAGACGTACTTGACATTTTCATTTCTTTAATTGTGAGAATAATTGAATACAATGCAAGAAGGTGAGAGGATTCAAGCTAAATAATATAAAATAATCCAAGTAGTCGTATGTTCAAGCTTAAATAATATAAAATATAAAATGATTCAAACTAAATAACTAATGTACTTATCAAAAACAAGATTATTTACTAATAACTAATGTATTGATGTAGGTAATAATCAATCGTTAAGCTTAAAGGAATTGTTGACAAGGTTTATAATAATAAAACTCTCAATACCTCATGAATACATTCCCACAAGGATTATTTAGATACCTAAATAACTTAAAAAGAACTTTGTCTAAGGTCTCAAAATTTGATGTAAATTAAAATAAGTAACTGAAATTAAAACAATTAACAAAAGGAAACAATTAAGAATTAAATAATTAAGCTGCCAATGAAACTAAGATTGATCAAGTTTGAAGACTTAAGAACTATTTAATCCTTATTTTGTTTCCTTTTATTTTGTTGATTTAATTTATATTTGATCCTATATATCCTAAGGTTATAATCATCCTCTCTCGAGATGTAGTCAAGTAATCCTAATTGAATTCGATAATTATAGAGTTGTAATCTTTCAATTCACAAAACCATTTCCAACTTATTCAAGCAATCCTACGGATAATTAATTTCACAATCAAGATCTCTCTTCAATTGTTTGTTAATACGATAATTATGGGTCTATTAAGTTATCAAAACTTATTGCACACCTTAACACTAATAACTTGATTCACTCTCTCGATTTATCAACAAGTATATGCACAACAATTATCATAAACATTGATATATGTATTGAATTCAATAAAGATAAATTTCAACAAAATAATTCAAGAATAATCCCTAATATAGATTTAAAAATACATAATCATATTAACATCTTAAAAATCCATATATACATTCAAAACTATGAAAGAAATAAAGGGAAAAGACTAAAAACTAATTGAAGTCTTGATCTCGAATGCTAGAATTTCTCTAAAACTTTCTTGGATGTCTCCTTTTAATCTGCTTTGATGTGGTGGTTGTTACCTCTTTTTGGTGCTTTTCATGTTCTTTTATAGTGCTTGAGGCTTCTAGGGTTATTTCTAGGGTTTCCTCGCTTTATTTGGTTCCAAAAATAGCCCGAGCCCTCAAAACTTAAAAAACTCTCACACCTAGAAACACCATGCACAATCGTGACTTGCGTGAATCCTCCTTCTCTTTCACGATCATAATAACGAGCCATACAACATTCCTTAGCTTCACATGTCATGATTATGCTTACTGCATGATCATGCCATGCCTGCTTGCATCCAAAATCTCCTCTTTTGTTCACATTCCTGTTTCCATTCACCCATAAACACATTAAACACTTCTTGAAACATAAAATTAAGATCAAAATTTTGCTCTAAATCAAAAAAACACTTAGAACACATACAAACACTAACAATAAGATAATTCTAAGCCTATGAACTAGACAATCATCTAAGAAACACTTAAAAACAAACTTAAACAACTAGAAAAACATATGCTAATCTACACCTAGTAGAGATCAACACAAAGTAAATGCTTGAGAGTGAGATAGTGGCAGAAACTAAATATGACTAAATACAAATCGGAAGTGCTAATCAAAACACTGTGTGACTTGCATCCATATCAAATAAATACAAAGAAGATTTTTTCTTGTCGTGTCAATACAACTACTATCATCAAAGCCAGTATAAAATCATAGAGGAATAAATAAAATTGATGTTTCCCTAACTCACTAACTTAGAGAAAGCCTACTGATAAATGTAAAATATGTACATTCTTATTCATCCTCTTTTTGTTTAACTACATAGGTTACCTCTTCAATTAGTACATGTAACTTTCCCTTCTTCAATAATGAATTATGATTCATACATTAACCTTCATCAACTTATTAGATGCTCATATCCTTAAAGCTTCTGAAATCTTGCTTTCCACAACTTACATGCCTATATCCTTAAACCCATTGATCTGTTGGATTGAAAACAAAAACATGCTTGGTTTGGCCAAACGGTAGATTTCAAAAACTTTTTTTGAAATCAAAACACTGCGAAAGCATAAACACCAAATCAATATGCTTTTAATCCATACATGATACGAAATAAGGAAAATAAATAAAATAAGAACAATATCGGATTATTACCGACTCCTTGCTACAGTTTCGATTCCTCACTGCTATGTCCTCAACCAATCCGATTTATCACTTGTCCTCCTTGGATAACTTGGTTATCAAAATCCTTTTGTGGGAAAGGAGAAGAAAAATGAAAAAGAGAAAACCTTTTGCTTTTTTTGACAGGTTGGTGGAGCAAAAATGAGACCTTCTCATTTGCTATAGCTCACGGTTTTGGAGAGCTTGTAGAGAGAGCAAAAAAATGCAACCTTTAATTCTTTTAATCATAAGAATGCTAAAGAGCTATGCATTTTTTTATGCTATCACTGAATATGGAAGGAGAGAGTGAGTGAGATAGAAAAGCCACACACGTTAATTTTTTCATGAAAGCTAAAATGAACATGTGTCTTTATAAGTCCAACACTTGGACATTAATGGGAGAGTTTTGTGCCAAATTCACACACCCTTTCATTTAGCACTCCCACCTTCATTCACTACTCCCACCTTCATTCATCTTTCATGAATTAAAGGAGCTTTATGTTATATACATTAAAACCAACCATTAAACCCATTTAAAAATGAGATTCATGATTGGCTTTGGGAGTAAGTGGAGAGCCAATGCACCATTCATTTGGTAATCATCCAAATGAATTGTCTTCATTACATGCTCACACATTCATATACATTTTTCCATCTTTCAAAGCTATTAAACCATTTAATGATGATGAGCATTACTTAAGAATGCTATCACCAAAAATGGAAGGAGAGACACATTGTAAGCTTTTAAAACAATCATTAAACCATTTATTGATGATGAGCATTACTTAAACGCCCACTTCTTTAATGCTTTTATTAATAAAAGACATGACCGAATTCTACATCTTTGTAGAATTTGGTTTTTGCCTTCCTTTTTTTAAATTCAATTAATCTAATTAATTAAATCAAAATCTAGCGCAATATTAAATGTTCCTTTGGACTTATAATTAATAATTAATTAGTGTAAGCCTAACATTTAATTATAGGCTTAAGACCCAATTAAATTGTTCCTGTTTTATTGGCTCGAATGTAATTCATCCATTTCTCTCCAAACAGTCTCATTTTCTTTCCAATAACCCCCATTTACTTTTCTTACTTTCCTTGATAACCTTCCCAGAAGTCAAGTGGAGAATCTAATTGGACTTAAATAATTCAAGCTCCAATAAGCCCGAAATTAATTTAATCTCATTAGAATTAATTCTGATTTATTAACCAAATGTCATTCCACTCAAGGAAATTGGCTTAACTCTTAAATTACTAAAAATTATGAGAAAACGATGTCCAATTGCAAACTTTATCATGAATCATATTATAACCATTCGCATAATAAAGGGTAAAATTACTGTTTTTCCCTTATGTTGGTTTTTTCTTCTAGATCTCCCGTTTCACTCTATATGGTGATTAACACACAAGATCTAATCTTGGTGTTAAGACTTGATGGATAGCTAGTCCATCAAACTACTGGCACTAGTTTAATCACCAATCTCTGTAAAACATCTAGAAGTGATGATATTACTGTAAACTCTTTATTTGAGTGAATGTTCCCTGATGTATGTTACAGTTAATAATTCCAACATGCGGACACTAGATTGATACCCTGTAAAAATCCATTCCGCTCATATCAAGAATTATAACAAAACACACATGAGTTCACCACTCATCAAGATTGTGGTTTGTAATAAACGAATGCTAAGGTGTATGTTTCAAGATTAAAGTAACATCCTACTTTATTCTTTAAAAACATACGCTATTCTAGATTCATTTAATAGTTCCATTACTGATAGTTAACTACTATCATGATTTGAAACTCGTCATTCCCTTGAAGTAAACTCCTTTACTTACACGGAGATAAATCGCAACACTATAGTCTAAACCATAATCAAGCGACTAACTTGATTATTCAACTGTGAATCAATTAAGTTAGATCCTAATAATATACATGTTTTCCATACATCTCGATGTATATGTGTATTACTTACAAAGGAACCTTGGTACCTTATGACTAGTTATATTATGCTCATACAAATAAAACCAAACTCTTTTGCTTTATTAATAATAAATATTTTCATTACAATATTGTAACTAGAAGAAAATTAAGTTATATGTAAATACATTTACTTTCCAGGGCACTATATTTATAGAAACCTAACATGATCATCACATTATATGTAATCAATTTCCAATAAACACATTACCCTCTTCTACTAACCTCTCCCATATCTCCTTCGACTCCGCATATTCCCTTCTTTTATAAAATGCATAAATCGTCACATTATAACATGGTACATCAGGTACCACGCTTCTCATTGACATTTCATCAAACAAATCTAATGCATTCATCATACAACCACTTTTCACTAGCCTATTAATCAAAATACTATAACTATAAATATTAAGCCTCAAATCTTTTTCCCATAACCACCTTAACAACTTTTTTTCCTTATGAAATGATTTTATAGAGACATATCCTATTTTCAAAATAATTTAAATATTCAGCCCTTTCCCAATGATTAAACCCATAGAAAAAATTACCCAAACTATTAAATGATCTATTGTCTGTTGTCTCTAACACTGCCTGCTGTCTCTGATAATGCTTGTTGTCTCCACCACCGCCTACGTCCCTACCATTTGCATCGTTGTCTCTTCCACCTACACCCCTCGCTATCACCTGAAATTGTTAAAGATTTTATATGGTTCATACATTTAGCTTGGGGATTTGGGGAAATAAACGGGTGGGTTAAATAAGTTAGGTGGGTCAAGTTAAGTTAGTTAAGGTGGCTCAAGTTTTTGGGCTAGACAATTGGTACACGTGGCATATTTAGACCAAGTCAGCATGTTTTAATTAGTCTATGTGGACTAACATTGCCATGTCACATCTTCTTTTAAATTTTTTAATGGAAGTCAAATATAAGGATTTTTTTAATATGAAATAAGAGGAATTTTTTTTAGAATTCTAAACTAAAAGGAGTTTTTTTTCAAAATTTTCCTGCGTATAAGAGGTGGTTTTGTCTTTTACCCAAAATAAAGTATTATTCATAAACTATAAACTTAACTATCCTTAAACTAAAGTCATGAAATTTTTTAGAAATAAAAAGACAAAAAACAAAAAATGCACTCATAAATTGAGAACATATTTTTATTTTCAATTTTACTCCATTTATATTATTTTATATCCATAAAAGAATTGTAAAAAACATTATTAATTATAAAAATTAAAATTTACTAATGTTAAATTGTATAGAAAGATAAAAAAAGTTAAATGTTTTCAAAGAGTTGATAAAAGAAGTATATATTGTTAATTAAACAAAAATTGATAAAATACATGCTTTTAAGACTGAAAGCATATTTTTATATAAAAAATTAAAAATATTTTATCACACCTAATATAATTTTGAAACTAAAATAATTATTTATTATAAGTAACTAATCCAACTTTTTGATCATAGCGATGAAAATCTTAGATGTAACTGTTCAATAATATTGATGAAACTATTAAGCTACAATGATACAAGTCTTGGTTTAAGTGGTGCAAACTAAAATTATATTGATACAATCATTCATCATTAGTGATGTAATTACATAATCATATTGATATAACAATTTAATCATAATGTTTTCAACCTTAGAATTCTCTCTTCTCTGCATGGGATAATTCTTGACAAAACTTGGCTTTAATAAGAGTAGAACTTAACTTTGTCATTATTGCTAAAGTCAATTTGTGCATTCATATTGAAGCTAGCTGTGCTATAATCGTGTTGGCAGCTGTAAGGAAGAATCTTTGACAGTCTATTGATAAGTGTAAATTGCATCGTGTTTTAGGGCATAGTTTGATATGTGTTTAGCTGTTAATTCGATCATTTAGTATATGTTTAGGTTAAAATTGTGTTAGTTTGTTAATTATTTATGTTTTAAGTGTTTTATGGGTTATTACAAGCTTTTGAGCTTAAATATTATGTGTTTGAGGTACTTTGACAAGTTTGCTGGTGTTTCAGGGCTAATATCGAAGAACAGAGGAGTTTTGAACGACACCTAAACCAAAACACAGGCCCATGATCGTGACAGAGAGCTTACTCAAGGGCCATGATCATGTCACATAGGCCACGATTGTGGCTAGCCTTGGGACAATCACGGGGACACTTCAAGACTCAAGTTTTCAAGGGATTTTTCGGACTTTTCGAACATTGAAAAAACCCTAGGTGACTAAAACATATACACATATTGGGCAATCATTATACACATATTTTTTTGACTATTCATGACAAGCTTCAAGGTGCAAAAGGTAGGAATCAGGACTGCTAATTAAGAGCTTCCATTTTCTATATTTTCAGATGCAAAAAGGGAAGAAAACTACCATTGTATTTATTTTATTTTTATTTTTTAGTATGTTTTGTATTCTAGAGAATATGGATATGGTTGAACTTGTTCTTATTATGAGTGACTGAATTTATTGTAGAGATTATTTTTAAACTACTTGTTGAACTCCTACTGTATTGTTTTGAATGAATGAATGCTTTTGATAAATGTTGTGTTTAAACCTTACAATATATTGAGAAATTAAGTTGGGTAAATTATGTTGGGCTGTACAATGAGAGTTAGCACCTTATAGACCTACATTTATCAAGTTAATTGAATAGTTAGAGAGAGATCTTGACTAATTAGTTAATTACCTATAGGATAGCTTCATAACTAGTTAAATTGGTGAAACAATTCTGTAGATTGAGAGAATGCATAGTCAATCCCATTTAATTTGGCTAAGGACATTTGATTACACCTTGAGAGACGGTGATTGAAACATTAGGACATCTTAGGTGAGTCATAATTCAATCAACAAGGTAGGACAAAGATAAGATAAGGAAAAAGTGATCTCTAATCTTTAATCTTGAAATTAAAGTTTCTACACTTTTGTTACATTATTTGTTCATTGCTAGTTTTTTTAATTTAGTTTATTTTTTAGTTTTTATTATTTGAATTTGAGTCTTAAACAAAGCACAACTTGAATTAAGTGGTTTTTAAGCACAATCTCTATGGGACAATATCCACTTTTTACTACAAGTAACGACTCGTATACTTGTAGTTTTTAGCGTAAAATAAGTAGTTTGTTTTTGCATTCAACAAGTTTATAGCACCGTTGTCAGGGATTGTTTTGTTTAGCATCTTATTTAGTTTGGGTGACTTTGATTTAAGAGTGTTTGATACTCTTCCTTATGTATCTGCAGGTGTATGAACACAAGAAGCACTAGAAGGTCTAACGAGCTTAGCGAAGAAGAGTTTTCAGACATTACAAGGCATGAAAGAGAGCTAAGAAAAGCTAAACATCAAGACAGAATATAAATGAATATGGCAGAAGGATAGCAAGGAGGAGTTAAGAGGACATTGATGGATTTTATGAGGCCAGGTTTTAGTCCTCAAGGAGTTGTAAGGCCTGCGGTTCAAGCCAATAACTTTGAGATCAAGCCAATATTCCTCAACATACTTTAGAGCAGTGTGTAATTTTATGGGTTGTCAAACGAAGATCCCAACGCACATCTTGCTAATTTCTTAAAGATCTGTGATACCTTCAGGTTTAATGGGATGTCTAATGATGCTATGAGGTTCAGATTGTTTCTTTTACCTTGAGGGATCAGGAAAAGGCATGATATAACTGTCTCAATTCAGGACAAATCACTACTTGGGAGCAACTAGCCTAAATTTTCCTGGCTAAGTACTTCCCCTTGACTAAGACAACAAGAATCATCAAAAAGATCACAAACTTTCAACAAAGTGATGGGGAGTCGTTGTATGAAGCCTAGGAGAGATTTAAGGAATTACAAATGAGTTGCCCCAACTACAACCTTCTGAGGGAGTTCCTTTTGTAAACATTCTACAATGGTGTGAATCAAAGTACTAGGGGAACCATAGATGCAGCTGTAGGAAGGTCTTTGATGAGAAAAATATTGATGCAGCTCATGATCTTTTGGAAGAGTTAGCAAGCAATAGTTGCATGTGGTCAAATGAAAGGAGTAGACAAAGGTCTAAGGAGCAAAAAGGGATGATTCCAATTAACTCAGTGATAGATTTGCAAGCACAAATTATCACCTTCAGCAAGTAGTTGAGCAACATGCAAGGAGCTTCTTCATCTGTAGTTAAGGCCATGCAATTACAATGTGAGTTATGTGGGCAGGACAACTATGACACAATTGAATGCTTCTTGTTGGCAGCTAGTGGTACATAACAAGTAAATTACTTAGGTCAATTGCAAAGAAGTAACAATTCATACTCTAAGACTCATAATCTTGGGTAGAAAAACCACCCAATTTTTCGTGGAATACTAACAACGCAGGTGGCTAAATGAGAGTACAAAGACCTCTCAGATTTCAGCAAGATCGACTTGGATCTTTAGAGAGCAAAATGGACAAGTTAATGAAAGTATTGGGTTCAAAATTCTCAAGCCAAGAGAAAGGTCAAAGAAGACAAAAAGAGAGTTAAAAGAGTATGGAGAGAAAGTTTGACCAGATTGCGAAGAACCATGCTTCATCCATCCAGAACTTGGGGGTACAAGTAGTTCAACTTGCTAATGCTTTATCTTCTAGGAATGCAAGAAGTTTACCAAACAACACTGAGGCCAATCTAAAGGAACAACTCAAGGAGATCACACTTAGGAGTGACAAGCAATTGAAGAAGCCAAGTGTGCAAAAGGATAGCCAACAAAAGGAGAAAGGTAAAGGTAAAGAGATAGAATAAGAGAAGGTAGAAGAGAAAGAAGAAAAGAAGCCATATGTGCCACCACCACCCTACGAGCCTAAGATTCCATATCCGCAGAAGGTGAGACAACATCAAGTAGAAACTTAATTCTCTAAATTCTTGGAGAAGTTGAAGAAGTTTCAGATTAGTTTGTCTTTTGTGGTAAATGTATACCCAAGTATACGAAGTTTCTTAAGGACAATTAGAGCAGGTTGAATTCAATATGACTAAATCTTTGAAGAAGCTAGTGGATGGAAGAGCAGGTATGAAGATAGATGTTATGGATGATTGTGTGAAGGAAATTGAAGAGGAAGTTGTTGAAGTGCATACGGATGAGAGTGTGAGCGAAGAGGAATTGTGTAAGGAGGGTAAACAAGAGAAGTTATAAAGAACTGATGCACCCACATCACCTTCCATTGTAAAGCAACCCACTGTAGAACTAAAACCCTTACCTTCTGTTAGGTCCCGAATTTTTGTTTTTTTAATTATTTTATTAAGCATTATTTGAAAAAATTTTGTGGTCTTGTTAGATAAATCATTTTATTTGGAGTTTAATTATTATGTCAAGTTTGGGAGGATTTATTTCA
>JANQAP020000200.1:2898130-2915128 GCA_026874005.2 Erythroxylum coriaceum
ATGTATTATGAGATTTTCGATTAAATGTTGGGTTAGGATATCTGTATTCCGAATAAGAGTTAGACTCCGAAAACGGGGTCTAACAAATATGGCCATATACTCACCCCTATTAGTTATTTACCAAGGTTGGTAGAGTTAACTTTATCTCCAAAAGCTTCAGTGGGGCGGAGTACACAATTTACATCTCTTACCAATAGCCAAGGTTTGTTCATAGAGCTATGGATTAAGGATAGGTCCTCCCATAGTATAACTCCCTAAAATTTGAAGTTTGAATCATAGATTATAGAGAATTCAAACCTAGAATTGGACTATGATATAAAGTAGGAAAGATGAATGAGTTGGTATGAACTTCTAGTAACTGTAACCTGCACCTTTCTCTGTCAAAAGAATAAACAAGTCTTCCATCAAAATGATGAGTATGGTTTGATCCAAAACTCCAGTCTCTTCCCAAAAGTTTCATGACATTCTACAAGTTATGAGCTTTGACACTAGTTTCCAACAATCCCAGGATAATAGGGCACTTTTCCATAAAAATATCCCTCATTGTTGTCTCTTATGATTCTTATTCAAACCTATGATATTCCAAAAAATCATATAAGTATAAAGTATTAATTACCTATGCCTTTAGGCTTTCTCCTTTTTTTGCCAAACGTCATGTTAGAGCTTGAAGTAAAATCTTCCATATTCAATATAACATCCTCATGGTTGGTTACCTCTTCTTTAATGGCACCATTTATGGAATTAGTTTCTAGATTTCTATTCTCTACAAATTCCTTCAAAATAACAGCATCATTAATAGGCTTATCTTGTGATAAAAAGAACTCTTTTTTCTGTCAATACTGGTTGTTTTTTAGGAATCAGGTTAGTGAGATCAACTTCTATAATCTAAGTATTGTCTTCACCATCTACTCCCATAAGTTCCAAGTAATCTCTTATTTTGAATAGCTTCCCTGTAGGCTTCCATACTTGTTTACCCATTTGTGGTTTCCAATTTTAAGACAAACGAATTTCATCCTTAACCAACTCTTTAACATAACTAAACTTCATTACAAATAAAGTCTCAAGCAATCAATTTTTAGGATTGATTTCCACACAAATTCTTGTATAACAGACTTTCTCAAGCATAGTTATGGTAGAATCGAAGGCTAGAGGTTTTTCAATAGAGTTAAGAAGTATCCTTTTCAATGAGGAGAATCTGATTAAAAATTTGTTACCCCATCTTCTTTGAGCCCAAATATTCATGACATGATATGCTAGTCTTTTGTTTAAAAAAAAAGCCAAATGATAGTTATAGGTTGCATGATGTTTTAATAGGCACTTTAGTATGTTTTTAGTTATTAATTTAATTGATTCATGTATGTTTAGGTTTAGATTTGTGTTAGTTAGTTAGACATTTGTGTTTTGAGTGTTATATCGGTTAGAGAATTCTATTGAGCTTTAATTTTATGTGTTAAGGTGCTTTAATGTGTTTGTTAAAGCTTGAGATTAGATATCAAAGAACGAAGAAGATTTAGAGGAAGCACAATTGAGGACCCAGGGCCACGATCATGGTTAATGTGTTTGTTAATGTTTGAGATTAGATATCGAAGAATGAAGAAGATTTGGAGGAAGCACGATTGAGGACCCAGGGCCACGATCGTGACAGAGACTTTTCTAGCAAGCCACGATCGTGGCCTACACGAGGACAGGTGCAAATTGCCCTCCCAAACTTAATTTTTCATAGGTTATTTCAGACTTTTGGGCCCATGTAAAACCTAGTTTTTACCCTAATTAGCAAAAGACTATATAAGAGCAAAGAAATGACCTAGCAAGGGGAGACTTCATTTGTCACTTTGGGAAAAAAACTAAGGAAGAGGAAGAAGGAAGAGAGAGAAGAAGAGAAAGAAGAAGGTGGAGCTTCAGCTACTTCAACCTCCAATCCTCCAAGTTATCTTTTCTTCTTTTCATCTTTTATTTCATTCATTTGATGTTTGAAATGGAATTGATAATGATGAACCTTGGGTTAAGGATGTTTTAACTTCTTTTAGGGATTTATACTTGATTTAATGTTAATCTAGTTGTTTTTATTGTTAGTGATGTTAGGTGTTGTGATTATTTGTT
Source organism: Erythroxylum coriaceum (assembly GCA_026874005.2). Taxonomy (NCBI): domain Eukaryota; kingdom Viridiplantae; phylum Streptophyta; class Magnoliopsida; order Malpighiales; family Erythroxylaceae; genus Erythroxylum; species Erythroxylum coriaceum. Next base: position 2,900,231 of record JANQAP020000200.1, read on the forward strand.
ATAATTGCATGCTTCGATAATAAATCGACAGAGTGAACTGAATGCAAAATGATTATGTTGGTTAATAAGAGTTAAAACGATCTAATAAACCACACAAATAATCAAATCGGTAATTATATAGAGAGAGGTCTAATGTGAGGACCTCTTTGTTTATTGGAATGCTTAAGAACTAATTAGGTTATGGGTTGTTTGTTAATCGAGAGATTACATGTTCAGTAACTCAATTTAATTAGAGTTTATGATTTAGGGCTTAGTGATTACAACTCGAGAGAAACTAATCCACTCCTCGAAAGTCTAAAACCAACACTGCATTAACAAAAAAGTGACTAAGTTAGCCTTGATGATAGGATAAATTCCCTTTCTCATAACTTGTTAATATTCCTTGTTTAAATTTCAGTTGTTAATTAGTGGCGTTCAAATTTGATTTATTGCATTAATTTAGAATTCTCATTTCAATCACTCTATATTCGATTGTTTACTTTTTTGTTTAGTTTTTATTTTCATTTTAGTTACACTTTTAGGCCTTAGAAAGATTAGAATTCGATTAGTTCACTAATTCCTTATGAGATCGACACCTTATATACTACGCTATGACCTATGCACTTGCAGAAATATTGAGGGTTTTATAAGATTTAAACTTATTCAACAAGTTTTTGGCACCGTTGTTGAGAGTTAGTTAGGATTAGTTAGATTCCTTTAGTCTAAGGAAATTTTGCCCTTTTTGTGTCATTTCAGTTGCATGAACACAAGAGTTACTCGAAGTTCAAGTCGGATCGTCAAAACCCTAGCACTTGACATCACCTATTTGGAAAAAGCAATTTAACGAGCAAGACGTCAAGAAGAAGAAATTGAAGAACCTATGGCAGAAGAATTTCACCAAGAATTTGATCAAGGAGGAAACCAAGGAAACCAACCACGAACCCTTATAGACTTCATAAGACTGGGGTTCAATGCTGCACATCAAGGTATGACTCGACCGCCAATTCAAGCAGCTTCATTTGAAATTAAGCCTACCTTACTGAACATGCTACAAAAAAATGTGCAATTCTACGGGTTGACTAATGAGTACTATAACGTGCATATAGTAAATTTTCTAGAACTATGTGATACCTTCTGATATCATGGAATGTCGGAAGATGTTGTTAAGATGAGGCTCTTCCCCTTCACACTAAGGGATAGAGCTAAGACTTGTTATCATTCGATGAATCCCGTAAATGTCACAACTTGGGAGCAGTTGGTGTGTGCATTCCTAGATAAGTAGTTCCCTCTCACTAAGACTATGAATTTAATAAAGAAAATAACAAATTTCCAACAAAGTGATGGGAAGTCACTTTATGAGGCTTAGGAATGGTTTAAGGATTTGTAAAGGAGGTGCCCACACTATAACCTACCAAAGGAATTCCTGTTGCAAACCTTCTATAATGGCATTAACTCATCCACATAAGGCACCATAGATGCGGAATCTGGTGGTTCTTTAATAAGGAAGATGGTTGATGAAGCGGAGGAGTTGTTGGAGGAAATGGCCAATAATAATTATCTTTGGACAATGGATAGTAGTAGACAACATACAACCCTCTGTGAACAAAATGAAGCTTTAACTATTGACCCTATCATAGAAATGGAAGATAAGATTGATAAATTGACTCGATAGTTAAATAATATGAAAGCCTCTTCTTCAGCTCTTATGAAAGCTATTCAGCAAAGATGTGAGTTGTGTGAACAAAATAACGATGACACCATTGATTGATTTTTGATGAAAGACCATGAATCAAAACAAGTTAACTATATGGGAGTGCAATTTGGTCGAGGAGGGAGGAACAACCCCTACTCAAACACATACAAATATAGGTGGAAGAATCACCTGAATTTCTCTTGGTCAAACAATACGGGAGGTTAATTCTGACCTCAAGGGCCACTTGGATTCCAATAAGAAAAACCCAATTCCACAGACTTTAAATTAGATAAAATTTAGGATAAGCTCGAAAACATGGATGACACTCATAAGAGGTTGGAAGGACAAATTGAACAACTAATGAAGAACTACGCCTCATCCATCCACAATTTAGAGGTTCAGATGAGCCAAATGGCAAATACATTGTCTGCATGAAGTGCAAGAAGTCTACTAAGTAATATGGAATCAAACCCAAGGGAGAAACTACAAACAATTACATTGCGAAGCAGGAAGGAACTCAAACAACCCACAAAATCAAAACCCCACTCTGTAGAGAAAGACAAGGAAAAGAAAGATGTGGACATGAGCGAATACCATCCATACATTGCGCCTCCACCATATCCACCCAAAATTCCATACCCCCAACAACTCTATAAGAACAAATTAGATGCATAATTTATGAAGTTTGTAGAGAAATTGAACATTGTGCAAATAAATATTTTATTGATTGAGGCTTTGGAACACATGCCTAATTATGTTAAGTTTTTTAAGGACATATTATCAAAGAAGCATACTTGGGAAGAAAACCAAACGATAACCTTAACTGGCAATTATAGTTCCATAGTCACCAATTAAATGCCTTCCAAGCTAAAGGATTCGGGAAGTTTCACAATACCCTGTGTGCTTGGTGAATTTAAGTTCACAAAAATGATATGTGATTTAGGAGAAAGCATTAATCTTATGCCTAATTTGTCGATATTCTGAAAAATGGGGCTCAGTAAGCCAAACCAACTGCGATGCTAATTCAACTGGCTAATCAATCTATTAAAAGATTGTTTGGAGTGGTGGAAGTGGTTTTAACACAAGTGGACAAGTACATTATTCTTGTGGACTTTGTTGTTCTTAATTTCGAAGAAGATAAGAACTATCCACTAATTCTTAGACAACCTTTCATAAACACAGGTAAAACATTGATTGATATTTATGAAGGTAAATGGACCCTTCAGATTGCTGAAGATCAAGTGGAGTTCAATATGAACGAGGCATTGAAGAGTCCGAAGGAAAGCAACGCTTGCATGAAGATTGACATTATAGATGAAAGTGTACAAGAACAAGTAAGAAGCTACTTTGCAGAAGTTAAATTAGTAGAAATGGAGACAGACAATAAAGCTGAAAAGGCTAACAAAGTTGAGTTTGAAGGAGATGTTGAAATGGTGGAGTCGTGTGTTTAGACCCATTAGGAAATATTAATGCGAACTGAAGCATCCATATTACCATCCACAAAGAAATCACCAACCCTAGAGCTTAAACCTTTACCCACACATCTCTGATACACCTTTCTAGGTAAAGGTCAAACTTTACCCATCATCATTTCCAATTAATTAGATAGGGAACAAGAAAGTAGGGTGGTTGAGATTATTAGGAATCAGATGAAGGCCATAGGATGGCAATTATTTAACATTTGAGGTATAAGCCTAATTGTGTATATGTATAGGATAAACTTAGAAGAAGGAAGCAAAGTTGTGAGGGAATATCAATGTAGGTTAAACCCTCATATGAAGGAAGTAGTAAAAAAGGAGCTAGTAAAGCTTTTAGAAGCAGGTATCATATACCCAATATTTGATAGAAATAAGTCACCCGGTATAATGTTTACTAAAGAAGGGTGGAATCACCGTAATGGAAAGTGAAAGTGGAGAATTAATTTTAACAAGAATAGTCACGGGATGGAGAGTGTGCATAGACTATCACAAACTCAACAAGGTGACAAAGGACCATTTCCCTTTCTCATTCGTAAATCAAATGATAGAAAGAGTGGCGGGTCATTCATTCTACTACTTCTTAGATGGTTACTAAGTGTATAATAAGATATTCATCTACCCCAAAGATAAAAAAAGACCATGTTCACATGTCGTTATAGTACCTTTGTGTATAGACGAATGTTTTTCGAGTTATACAATGCCCCAGCTATATTTCAAAGGTGCATGGTGTCTATCTTTGTGGACATGATTGAAGATATTAAGGAAATCTTCATAGATGACTTTTTGATCTTTGGAGACTCTTTTGAGAAGTGTCTAACCAATCTAGACAAGGCACTCCAAAGATGTGAAGAATCACATTTAGTGTTGAATTGGGAGAAGTGTCACTATATGGTGCAAGAGGGGATAGTGCTTGGGCACAAAATTTCACACCAAAGCTTTGAAGTGGATAGAGCGAAGATAAAAGTTATAGAAAAACTTCCACCTCTGATCAATTTCAAGGGCATGCGGGCATTCCTAGGCCATGCTGGGTTCTAATTAAATGACCCTTAACATACTTGTCAGATAAGGATGGGCCTTTCCTTTTTGATAATAACTGTTCTTCTGCATTTAATCAATTAAAGGAGGTACTAACATCAGCCATAATTTTAGTGCCACCTGATTGGACACTCCAATTCGAGGTCATGTGTATTACAAATGACCAAGCTATAGGTTACGTGCTGGGTTAAAGAAGGGATAAAAAGTTGCATGCAATTTACTACGCATGCAAGACAGTTACATAACCGCAACTGAACTACACCACCATAGAAAAAGAATTACTTGCAGTGCTGTATGCATGTGATAAGTTTTGTTCATGCCTTTTGGGCTCTAAAGTGATCATATTTACCAATCACGCGATGCTTAAATATTTGTTTACTGAAAAGGATGCAAAGTCGAGAATTATTCGATGGGTGTTGCTCTTACAAGAGTTTGATATAGAAATAAGAGATAAGAAGGAAGCGAAGAATGTGGTCGCGAACCATTTGTCACGTCTGGAAGAAGGGAAGTGTAAGATAAGTGATGATATCAATGAAAAATTCCCTGATGCTTCTCGATAGCATAGCGACACCATGGTTCGCAGATATCTTAACCTTTGACATCAGTGGTAAGATCCCTTATGACCTGTCATATTAATAGAGGAAACGATTCTTGCATGAGTGAGCCCGATATTTATAGGATAAGCCAATCCTATATAAAATTTGTGCTGATGGGTTGATGAGGTGATATGTGCTAGAGGACAAGATGTTGGATATAATAATACAATGTCACGAAGCATAGTATGTTGGCTATTATAGGGCAAACAAAGCAACAACTTGAGTACTGGAGTGTGGATTTTATTAGCCACATATGTTTAGGGATGCTCAATCTTTCCTGGCATAAGGTAATCACTATTAGAGTGTGGGTAACATCTCCAAAAGAGATGAGATGCCTTTAGCCAACACCTTGGAAGTCGAAGTCTTCGAAGTATGGGGCATCGACTTCATGGGTCCTTTCCCATACTCCATAGGAAACACATACATTTTAGTGGGAGTGGACTACATATCTCGTTGGGTTGAAGCTGTGGCATCTACAACTAATGATTGGAAAGTTGTACAGAAATATATCATGCAGATATTTAATCGATTTAGAGTGCTATGAACAATAATAAGCAAAGGGGAGAATGCATTTTTGTAACAGATCTTCTAATACTCACCTAAAAAGATATAGAGTCCACCTTCGAGTTACTACTCCTTATCATCCGCAAACGAGTGAATAAATGGAAGTCATGAACTAGGAACTCAAACAAATTTTAGAAAAGATGGTGAATAATTCTAGGAAGGACTGGGCATTTAAGCTAGATGATGCCTTAAGGGCTTATCGAACTGCTTTTAAAACACCTATCAGAATGATGCCCTTTTGAATCGTATATGGTAAAGCTTGTCATTTACCTGTGGAACAAGAACATCAAGCATATTGGGCAATGAAGGTTTTCAATTTTGATTGGAAGCAAGCAGTTGAGAAACAACTTCTACAACTAAATAAACTTGAGAGTTTCATTGCAATGCATACAAAATGCCAAACTATATAAGGAGAAGGTGAAGAGATGGCACGACTTTCATCTTAAGCAGAAGGCATTCAAAGTGGGAGATGTAGTTTTGCTATACAATTTGAGGTTGAGGTTGTTCCTGGAAAAACTTAAATAGCGATGGAGTTGACCATTTACAGTCACCTAAATATTCTCCCATGGAGCCCTCGAATTGGAAAATGCAAACAAAGAAACCATTAAGGTGAATGGGCATCGTTGCAAACTGTATCTCAGCAGAGTAGTCTCGAAGGAAAAGGAAGTAATTTCTTTCCTTTCAGAGAACTGAAAGCACTTCATAAGATGAAAGGTCAAGCTAATGACCATAACTTAGCACATTTAATAGTTAAATTAAAATTGTTGTATAGTTAGATTTGTTTCAAATTCTAAAATAAGTTTTTAATGATGTGAAATGGTTTGGATTTCTAACCCTCTTATTCCTTTAAAATCAATTTTAAGATAGGGCAGCAATCTTAGGTGTTAAGCGTAGTTGATTTCAAATACCATCGTCATCACCACCTCAATAGCCATGACGGGTTCTTATACTCTAACCCTTATCTTTTCATTTTTTGTCTTTATTTTGTTCTTATGTTTTCGTATTATTTTGTTTTGATTCCCACCTTGTATGCTATTTTTCCTTCTCACATTGAAGACAATGTGTTGTCTGAGAGTGGGGAGGGTAGCGTTATATGTATTATATGTTTTATTTTGAGAGTGAATTTCGTATATTATATGCTAGTTTTGTTTAAATTTGCATGATGTGAGTCATGTGAATGTGTGAATGGCTAGGACTTAACGGAATCAGTTTAGCTTTGAATATAGTCTTTTAGGTTGCTAAGATTTATTAGCTTGTGAAATTAGTTTCCTAGGTTGCTTTGGTTAAATATGCATGTTAATTAGGATATGATGTTATTTCATTCACCATAGAAATTTGAGACATTCATTTATAATTTTAGGTCAATCGAGTAAGTAGCATCGTTAGTAATTTTTCATGAGAATGATTAGCTAAAGAAATAAGGTAGGCAAAAAAATATATTTAAAAAAAGTATGTTTTTGTTTAATAATTAATTATTTCACTGGCCCTTTTTGAAACAAATCGGGTTATAAATAGAGCTAGTAGCCAGTTGAGAATGTGATATAGCTGAGTAACTGGGGGACATTCATCACAAATGTTCACCTTCACGTTAAAAGGCTATATTGACATTCCAACCAAGCCGTTTAATAAAAACATGACCTAGTTGAGTAACCAAGGGACATTCATCACAAATGTTTGTCTTCGCGTCAAAAGGCTAGGTTTATGTTAATGAAAATTAACAAAAACAATGCATTGTTTAATAAATTCTACTGATCCTTGTGAATAACATGACTTCTCATGAAAAGCTACTTAAGGATAGTTACAATTTTGATTTACTAACTAATTATCAAAATTTGTGTGTGTGAGTGATAGGAGTGACTGAATTTGACATTAAGTCTTGATTTGTATGTATACTTAGTCTGAAGTACTTAGACACAAATTTCATAAGTTAATAAGTTAAAACAACTTAAAGGATTATGTTTGTAGTTAAAATTATTTCGTGAAGCTCAATGCCATTGTACCATTATTGCATATATGTGTGTTGTTGTTTGGTGTGTTTATGTTTTGGTTTTTATTTTTTCCTTAAGGAAAAGTAAAAGTTCAAATGTGGCGATTTGATAATTGTAGGTTACATGATGTTTTAATAGGCATTTCAGTATGTTTTTTATTGTTAATTAATTGATTCATGCATGCTTAGGTTTAGAATTGTGTTAGTTGGTTAGATATTTGCGTTTTCAATGTTATATGGATTAGAGCATACTATTGAGCATTAATTTTATGTGTTTAAGGTGCTTTGATGTGTTTGTTAATGTTTGAGATTAGATATCAAAGAATAAAGAAGATTTTGAGGAAGCTTGATAGAGGACCCAGGGCCACGATCGTGACAGAGACTCTTCAAGTAGGCCACGATCGTGGCCTATATGAGGACAGACATAGAACGACCTTCCGAACTCAATTTTTCGTTGGTTATTTTGGACTTTTAGGCTTAGTAAAACCTAGTTTTTACCCTAATTAGTACATGACTACATAAAAGCAGAGAAATGACCTAGAAACGGGAGCCTCCATTTGCCACTTTGGGAAAAAAAGCTAAGGAAGAGGAAGAAGGAACAGAGAGAAGAAGAGAAAGAAAAAGGTGGAGCTTCAGGTGCTTTAACCTCTAATCCTCCAAGTTATCTTTTCTTCTTTTCATCTTTTATTTCGGTCATTTGATGTATGAGATGGCTTGATGATGATGAACCTTGGGTTAAGGATGTTCTAACTTCTTTTAGTGATTTATACTTGATTTAATGTTAATCTAGTTGCTTTGTTGTTAATGATGATGGGTGTTGTGATTATTTGTTGAAATTGCATGCTTCGGTAATAAATCGAGAATGAACTGAATGCAAAATGATTAGGTTGGTTAATGAGAGTTAAACGATATAATATACCATAAAAATAATCAAATCGGCAATTATACAAACAAAGATCTCGTGTGAGGAATCGGTTGTTTATTGGAATGCTTAAGAACTAATTAGGTTATGGGTTGTTTGTTAATCGAGAGATTATATGTTTAGTGACTTAAGATAATTATTATGATTTCAGACTTAGTGATTACAACTTGAGAGAGACTAATCCACCCTTCGAAAGTCTAGGACTGACACCATATTAACACAAAAGTGACTAAGTTAATAAGATAAATCCCCTTTCTTATAACTTGTTAATCTTCTTTGTTTAAATTTCAATTGTAAATTATTATTGCTCAAATTTGATTTCTTGCATTAATTTAGCATTCTAATTTCAATAACTCCATATTCGATTGTTTACTTTTCTGTTTAATTTTTATTTTCAATTTAATTACACTTTTAGGGCTTAGAAAAAATATGATTTGATTAGTTCATTAATTCCTCGTGGTATTGACACCTCATATACTACGTTACGACTCGTGCGCTTGCGGAAATGTTGAGGGTTTTATAAGATTAAAACTTGCTTAACACCAAACAAAGTGTTGTTGTAATGCATTGCACCCTCTTGAAGAATCTTAAGAAGAGGAGAAAAAATACCATTAACAAAAGTTGGAGGGAAGTGTCTTAGTTTCTCTTAAGCTGGAGAAGAAGATACAACATTACTCCAAGATTTCTTACACCATTAACATCATTCGTATTCTATTTTTCATAAGCTTTCACCATATTTGCATTCAACAATTCTCTGAGGGTAGGGAATTGATTCAGTTTCTCCCCTAAAGGAGAGGAACCTCCCTCAAAGGCTTCTATGAAATTACCCAAATATGAAGGTTACCAAAAATTGCCTTGAGCTTGTTAGAAAATTTACTGCTTCAGGAAAGTTACTGCTTATTTGAGAGGGAAATGAACGTTTGTCAAATTTACATAATTACCTAAACAAATATCAAAAAATAAGTAAAATAAGGTGAGTAACAATAAAATAAAGCAAAATACTTAACAAAACATGTGTTTTTTTATGCACATCAATTGTGCATCGGTCCATTTTTAAAATAAAGTTCTTTTATTCTCTTTTTTCTTGTAATTCTCATTAATCATTGGCCAACATTATTCCTAAGAAATATCTTTATAATTACCTAAAAATAATATAAAAATAATCAAATCAAGATAATTTGGATAGAAAACATGTCAAAATACTAAGTAAAACATACGTATATTACATCTACATTAATTACCATAATACTTAGAAATTTTCTTATGCGTAAGAAAATTAATCTCAATCACTATCAACTTAAGTGGGTTTTAATTCTAAGGGTTTTCAAAAATTAAATTAAAATAACTAAGAATGACCATTATTCACCTAATCAACTTATTAAGTATGTTGGCCTATAAATACTTATACCAATATCTAATTCTATTATATCTAAAATAATAATATATTAAACAACAACTCAATTCAAACAACTAAACTTTATATATAATATAAACTAAAGAAAATAAAGAGAGTAAAGTAATAAGTACCTAACAAACTATATTAAAAACAAATAAATATAATCATTTTTTAACTTATGGAGTATAAGAAGTTTATTTATAATTTCATTTCAATCTTTTTCTACATGAAGGTAAACTTTTGTTATGAATACTTTTGGTTATCCAGTTACATCACATTTTCAAATGACTACTAGTATTACTAATAATTTTGACATAGTACTTAGAACAAAACAAGTGAAATAAAATTTATTAATGTCTAACTATTTTCCTTTTTTAACACATCAATTTATAATCAATATAGCATAATAAGTTATATAGCTCAAATCTATACTCAAATCATGTTAAAATCATATTGATATGACACTCACGAATAATATTGGTCAAAACCCATACCAGTATGAATAAGGATAAAGAATCATTCTATCAAGTTGCTTAAAGAATGGACAAAAAATAAAACTCAAAAGAAGGATAGGAATCATCATAGTCATAAAAAGATAGGATGGGAGTGTTACATTTTAAAGGTTGGTTACTACTAGTAAGCTAGATAAGATCAAAAGTTATTAGAGAACTTAAAATAGGAGTTTCTCTAATCAAAGTATGAAAAGACCATATCGAATTATTTTTTATTAATCAATAATAAATATGTTGTTCACTATTACATCCATAAGATGAATTATAACTATAAACCTACGAACGTTAACCCTAAGAATTAGAGTCCAAAATAGAAATAATTCAAAATCCTAGGCAATTAAACCATTAGTCTGGTGCCTATTTAAGAAGCATATGAGTGCTAGATCTGATCTGAAACTTTATAGGTGCTCAATAAGACAAATTAGTCCAAAATTAGCAAATGAAGATAATTCTAATTTGCTTCTATTTCTCTAGTTTTCAAAACTAATGCAAGTTTGTGCCCAGCACTAGTATGACTTTAGTGTTAATTATATTATATGTCTTAAACCTCCAAAATTCAGTATATGACTAGTATTAGACCCCAATATGACATCAGCATTAGTTACATTTCTATAAGCTTTTCCTAAAGCATTCTTATTCACTTGAATCAAATTTATATAATTAACTTCAATCTCTTAAAATAGCAAAGCATCACTTTTTGCATAAATATCCCCTATTAGATTATTGAGAGCTTCTTTGGCCTTCTTTGCTATACTCCTCATTAATAGGTCTCCAATGTTCTTTAATGGATCTCTAGCAACTTGGCATTTTACTTGAATATGTCGTAATATGCTCAAGCCCTTCTTCATGTCTCCTTTTCTCTAAAGCTTTTGTACATTTACAGAAGCTTAGTTCCTATATTTCTGCTCTTTTTAAAAGTATTTATCCTCAAATCAACATCTTCATCAGATAAATCAAAAATAATAAAAGTGGTATAAACTCCTTACTTATATGGAAAGTCAATATTATAAGCATTGTTATGCACGTTGTCCATGATTGAGGTATATCTCCTCTTGGTTGCAACTTGGACTTAGGCTTGCTTGGAAACTTTTATTTTCTTAAATGTACCCTAACCCAATATCTAGGATCAAATATTACTTCTTTCTCCCCTTATTAGCTTTTTTATATATCGTTGCTCATCTAAGGTCTTTACATAGACAAGAATATCATTAAAATACATAACAAAAAGTTTACCTAAAACCCCCTATAAAATATTGTACATTATTCTCATGAATGTGATAGTGCATTAGTTAGACCAAAAAATCATTAAAAATCACTCATACAAACCATATGTAGTTTTAGAAGAAATTTTCCATTTATCACCTTTTCTAGTCCTAATTTGACAACAACTAATTTTAGAGAATAAACATACAACATATAACTCACGAAACATATCATCTTACCTAGGGATAGGATGTCTATAATTTATAGTGATTTTGTTAATGTTATGATAATGCATTCATATTCTCCAAGATCTATACTTCCTTAAAACTAGTAAAGATAACACATTAGAAGGGATCAAGTTTTCTGTCATATAACCCTTTTTAAAGAGTTATTCTATTTGTTTTTGTATCCCTTTGGTCTCTTTTAGATTTGTTTTATATGTTGGCTAGTTTATCATTTAAGCTCTAGGGATGAAATCGATTTAGAGCTTTATCCCTCTCATAGGTGGTAATCTATATAGAATATCCTCTTGAAACATATCATCAAATTCATACAAAATATAAGAAAATCTATAAGGAAAAGTATCATTAATATCAATATTAAAAAAGAAAATAATATTTATAAATAAAAAAGCATTTGGAACTTGGTTAAGAATGCTTCTCTCACATTCCCAACTTTTGCTACGTAGCTCACTTCTTTTCCATCGTATTTATAGCTTATTTTTTACTTTATCAGAAAGTCTTTCAATTATCCCTATATGTTTGTTCCCATTTCTTTCTCCTTGATCTCTTGCCCACTTTTAAAAATCTTAAACTAATCTTCATAAACTTGCTTTGGTAATGGAGAAAAGGTTATCCATTTGTCATTTATGGTAAAGGAATAATGATTCTTATACCCATCATATATGGCTCTCCTATCAAATTGTCAAAGACACCCTAAAAGAATGTGACCTACTTGTATAGACACCACATCATATTACACTTCATCCTTATACCTCCCAATTAAGAAAGAAATTAGAACTTCCTTTGTTACCCTAAGCTTCCAACTCTTATTCAACCATTATAAATTGTATGGTTTATGGTGTTTGTAGTTAGCAATTTCAACTTCTCCACTAACTACATTTTCATAACTCCCTCCATCTATAATCATATTATAGACTTGATCCTTATTGGAACACCTTGTAGGAAGAGATTTTCATATTGTTTATTCACATCTTCCTCTCTTATATATATAATCAATGCCCTTCTAGTGACTACAACCCTTCCATCTTTAGGCCTCTCAATACATTCATCAACACTAGCATCCTCTAAGCTAGGCATATCCTCATCCACCTCTTTTACTCTCAAACAGATACTCTCAATCACCCCTCAACATCATCACCCTCTTATTAGGACATTGTGAGGTTATATACTCTCATTTTAAACACTTGACATCTTGATTCCTAGTTGTTAAACATGAATCAGTCTTAGCTTTCTCTCCACTTAGTGTTTATACTTTAGATTTGGTTGCTTATATTTAGGTTTTGGAGCTTTTTCATCCTTTCTACTCTATGATTTACTTCATAATGAAGAACTTGCACTAGAAATACCAAAACAGTCAATACACCTCTTTCTATGATGTCTTTCTACTTTCATGTCTATGCAAACTACATCCTCCAACTCCACGTAATGATATAGTTCTACAACATTGATAATTTTTATATTTAGACCGCAAATGAAATAGGTAATTATTATTTCCCTATCTTCCTCCACATTCGATCAAACCATGATAATCTTCATCTCCTTATAGTATTCCTCCAAACTATTGGAACATTGAGTTAAAGTTTGTAGCTAGGAATTTGTAGTAAAGCATTTCCTAATCACTACTATCATCTCCTTCCAAGTTCTAATAGGTGGCTCACGGCGTCTTCTCCTAGTGAGGATTTATAAATCCCACCATTCTGTGGTATAATTATTAAACTTTATAGCCACCAACTTAAAATTTTTCTTTTCTAAAATGTTGTAACAATAAAAAACTAACTCAATACATTTTTCCTACTACAAATAGACATATGAGTTTATCTTTCCTATAAAAGATGGTACCATCTTAATACTATCCATATTAATATTTGTCCTTTTTTATACCCTCTATCATAACCTAAAAAAAATTTACCCCCTCTTTATATCCCCATTCTACCTCCTTTTCCACCTCTTTCTCCTCTATATCTCCTTAGGTTTAACTTCCTTAAATAGTTGGTAGCAATCTCAAACTTATCATAAGCCTCAAAGTCATCCACTATGATAGGTAAAGGTGATTTATATGATAGGGGTTGTTTGGTAAACAGCTGATAAGACTTATTGACCTAAATTAGAGGTTTGACTTAGCTAATAAGCTGTTTTTTTGTTTGGTTATGAGCTAGTTAGGTTGGTTGATTCAACCCAACCAGTTGTTTTGTGAAAAGCTCCAAATTGGAGTGTTTTGGACCAAACAACTGAATTAGCTGTTTGGTAATGACGACTGTGCCCCTTAGCATTTCTTGGTTTCTCTTCGTTCTCATTTAGGTTCTTTAGAATTTTCTCCTATCTCATGTCTCCACCCTCGCCTCCGACTCTCTTTAACCCTTCCGAAACCCTATCACCCAAAAACATCACTGCCAGTGGTCTAGTTTCTGTGAGCTTAAGTCAGTGGTCTAGTTTCTGTGAGCGTGAAGTTGTCTAGCCATATCTTCTGAATAGAAAATGTGGAACTACAGGGTTGTTCAAACACTAGTGCTTTTATTACTTTTCTCTTGTTGTATTTTTCAAATCTGTAAAATCCTACGAGGTGGCATGTTCAATTATGCTCTTTCATAAATACAAAGTGACACTATTTGTAGGATTGCATTCTTCTCAATGATTTTAACTGGCGATGATGAATTTAAAATATGAAATTGCGCTGATCATTAATTGTTATTTTAGGTATAAATTTCCTCTGTGAAAAATGTCACAGTATTAAGGGGATGATATGGATTATGTTGTCGATGATTATGAGATGGCAGAAGTGGATGATGATATGTCCTTCCGTGGTAGATTCATGGGTGATCCTGAGTCAGATGAGGATAATGATGAAGATGATCATATGGTAAGTTTTGGTTTTACGTTATTCTATACTTAGAATGTGGGCTTCTCTATTCTTATTCGTATGATGTTCATTGGTTTAGGGTGCTCATTCATATGCTCATATTGCATTTTCTTTGTTGTGAGTGTTATGATTTGCATCTTAACTAGTATTTCCTTTTACACAAGTTTCTTTTTTTGTTCATTTTGGTAGGACACCCGAGTAGAAAATGCATCTGCTACAGATGCTAGGAGAGGAGAGGAAAGGATATCCAAGGAATTCTTTGGGAAAGACTGAGCATTTCTTGTGAGAAGTACAAACAAACTAGGTTAGAGCAATACAAGAACTATGAAAACATACCTCAATCAGGAGAAGGTTCATAAAAGGTAGAAAAGAATTTGGTTCCCAGCCTATTGTATTGGGCTATGGGTACATAAGAAATGTATTGAATCAATTCT
>JANQAP020000200.1:3088824-3101593 GCA_026874005.2 Erythroxylum coriaceum
ATTATACTATTTCTTCATCTAAGTAGTTATCTAAGCATTACATGATCGAGATGTTTACTTGTAGATAAATAAATTATGCTTTAGAAACATTAAATGCAAACCCCTTTCAATGATTAACATGAATAAACACATACATTAAAATAAATAAATTTGAAGAAAAAGACAACAAAGTGAGTAATTTATACTCTAGAAATAGAGAAATGAACACACAGTAGAGAGAGATACCCAAAACAGGGGTGGTAAAGACAGCAAATACAACAGATAATGCCCAGCAGAAAATACCCACAAAATTTGTAACCTTGTCAAAATATTTCTGCAATTTTATCAGATATTGTAAAAGCCTACAACTAGTCAACTAAACCAGCAAAATAAAAATGAAGTAGCATAACTGACTAAAACAAAAATGCCTAGGACAAAAGCTATAACAAGTCCCTGACAACAACCAACATAATCTAACTAAAAAAGGAATTAACTTCACTCTAACCAATCAATAAAGCAACGGCTATATGAAAAAAATAAAATCATATAGTCATTATTGAAAGAGAGGAAAAACTATTATGATTCATCAAATTGAGCTCTATACAACCGGTAGGATTCAATTAAAAACAATTGTTGATATGCTAATTACAATAAAGGTGAGAATCATTTTGCTAATCAAAGCACTGAAAGTGTTATGTAAAGGTCAATTTGAGACTTAGGGTCGAGAATCGATTCACAAAATGAAAGGTTTAATCTATTAAAAAAAGACCAAGATTAGATTCTATAAGATAATTAATATTGTTCTTTCATTACAAGGGTAATGATGCCATTATAGTAAACTATATATGCTATGTCCACAAAGAGGAGTTTGAATGTAAAAGTAAATGCATTAATTTAATCATAGTATAAAGTAATTAATTAATCTTAGTATAAAGTAATTAACTTCATAAAGTTACTTTCCTCTTAATTTTTATCATTTTATTTTAAAAGCTAAATGTGATATATAGTCTTAAGATTTTCAAATTAAATCTTTAAAAAGTGTAAAATGAAAAGGCCAAAAAAAAACTTGTATTCACATACATCACTAAACAATATTAAATTTCATAAACTTTGCCTTCTTGGTTCATAGTAATATTTGAAGTAGAAAATTAAACTACTAATAATGTTTGAACAAGAAGCTTGGAATTTTAAGAATATGACAATTCGTTTTATGTAATGTACCCATCGACACAGTTAAATTTTTTATGGTTATTAAATCATCAAATTACCATGAAAGATCATAACTTACCTAAATCCAAACCCTAGCTAATGAGCTCAAGATTATAATAGAAGGAAAGCAATTAGAGCAAAACAAAATGACAGAGAAAGAGATGGCAGGAAGACATGGCAAACTTAAACAACATGCTCTCAAAACCTATGGATTATTAAAGAACAGAAAAAAGAATGAGATACAAGTGCAACATGCTCTCCTGTCCTTAATTATATTTTTGGTTGTAGTTTTTTTGCATTTATAGATTCATAGATCAAACCAGTGCCTATCCTACTCCTTAATAGCAAACATGTCATGAAATGTTACATTTTAAGTAACTTGATCCTCACTAAGAATAGTTTACATCTCATCAATGCCCAAACAAATAAAAACCCACAAAATTTCCAAACTTAATAACATTATGAACAAGAGAGATGGAATCCATTTAATGAACTTCATAATCCAAATTCAATGGCAAAAAATTCAAAAAATGGATGCAATTTCACAATTTATAAATCAAAAAAAATGGATATATAAAGAGACTGTGAACAAGATAGAACAAAGCAAACCAAAAGATCAAAAGGTTAAAAGTTCATAAAGGAAAAAGAAGCTAACTTTCTATGAGATAAAGGTGCAAAGAGATTTACTTGGTGAGGCTGTAAAGTTACACTTTTTTGTTTGATCGGGTCAGGTCATGAGTTCGAAAGGTTGTGAGCTTCTCAGCGATTACATTACCTCAGATTATCATTTATTAAGACGATGGTGGGAGATGGTAGGCGACGATGGGAGCAATTTAGGGAAATGTGATTTTGTAGGTAATGTACCTATGGAAAAACCTTTCTGTAGGGAAATTCCCTATGGAAATATATTTTCGTCAAGAAATTCCCTATGGAAACATATTTTTGTTGGGAAATTACCTACGAAATCACCTTTCTGTAGGGATTTTTCCTACGAAATTTTTTTCCATCAATAAATTTTGTATGAAATTTTTACTGAGAACCATTGGCACCTATTTTTATGAAAACTTTCACTATTATGTTGCTAAATTTTGTTAGTAACGTTTGCTAGTAAAATTCCATCCTCTTTTAACGAAGGATTTTTTTATCACAAAATACCTTTTTCTGAAAATTTTACCTATGAAAAGTAATTTTTGTCCCTAATTCACTATGAAATTTTTGTTCGTATGGAATTTTCCGTCAATAATTTGCAAGTTTCTTGTAATAAAAAATTTTAAATTTAAATTATAATACATATAGGAATTAAAAGAAAAAATTATAAAAGATGTTATTAATACCATTCCCGTTCATTTTCACTGCGATTATGATCCGGGCCAAGTATTTTTCTGAGGTACTTATCATGCTTGGCTAACTTTTCTCGAGTTTGATGTAATTCAGCCTTAAACATCTTGTTTTCCTCTTGAAGATGTTGAATGTATGTAGATGTTGATAAGGTTGAAACATTTGGTTTAGGACCTAAGCCAAGACCTTTGATATAACCAGAACATGTACCAAGCATGGTATTGCAAATGTCTTCTGCATTTACCTTATTTCCCTTAGACATTGATTTCTGTAATAACTCTTGCGTCTTATTCTAAAATTAAAAAACAAAAACAATATTCAATGAAAATATTATTATTACATAAATAAATAAACTTAAAATTTAACCAAATTTTTATACTTATATAGTTATTTTCTGCTTCTAATATCTACCCTTGACCTGCCTTATAGTGAGTGACATTGTATAGTGTGATTTTTTCCAACTCTTGTTCATTTAGTTGCTTCCCACTCTGTTTTATGAAAGAAAATATAAGGCATAATAAATAATATAATGTTTATTGATATAATTATAACTTGTAAACAAAGATTTTACATATTCATTTCGGACGACTACAAATGATTTGGGCCCTTGGGTGTTTTCATTTTTTCTCTATTGACCTTTGCCTTCTCACATTTTTCCTAAATAAAGAAAAAAAAGATTAGGTAGTTATTAAATCTGTTAACAAGATTAATGGAAACAAATGTGAAGGGAAAGCAAACAAACCTAAACTTTAGGAGAGGACCAATAATCACACAAATTATTCAAATTTTCTTGAGACATTTGTTCCAGAATATGTCTCCATGCCTTCGCACCAGAAGGAAAAGATTTATAAAACTAATGCAATATAATCAAAAATGGAAATTAAATATTCTATAAAATATATAAATAGAATTGATAAAGAATACGTTAAAATGTAATGATAATTACAAACTTCATGTTAAAATCGTTTGAAAATTTTGGGAACACTATATAAAATTGTCAAACCATATATTTTAAAAGAGAAAATTTAAAAGTTTTATAAATTTTGACCTATTCACGATGTTTTTTTATTAGTCGCTAAAGGTGAAGCCAAAACCACGTTATTTTATGAAATTGAAAACCTAATTACATAAAGACAGGACATAAATCGTCATTTTCATCCTATATTCCTCTTCGTAGGTTCAATTAATTCTCTTTCAATTCAGTTTCTGAGTTCCCAGCTTTGTCTTCATCTTTGGTGTCCATCTTCATCTCCGGTGTGAGTCTTCGTCTTCATCACTGGTATGCATCTTCATTTTTGTCTCCATACGAGGGTTTCCGTTTTCTAGGGAATTCATTTCCACAATAAGTATACATAGTATGCTGGACTTCATTTTAGTGAAGGAAAAACCTTGCTTGTCTTTACAAGTGGGGGACATTTTCATTACTTTTTCAAAGCAGTGAAATGAAAGGGACCATATGCCCTTTAGAACCCCATAGTTAATGTTCTTATTTTTTCAAATTTATTGTTGTTTTTCTTTTCAAATTTAAAAACAATGAAATTGTTATTTTTCTTCTTTTTCAAATTTCTTAAGAATCACTGTTAAGAAATGTTACAATGATTATGCCGCTAGAGGGTATGTGGATATGCTGCTAATGAAAGGAATCATGTCTAAGATTAATTAGTGTTTTATTTTTCTATTTTTAATTTAGTTTTCATCAAGTTGCCTTAGTTAATAGATCACAAAATTAATATGGAACAAATTTATAGAGAAGTGGGATATTTGTATGCGTGAATGAATATCCAAGACCTTCAAAGTCATTTCCTCAACATTTCTTCTTATTTACAATGTTTCTATTGTTTGTTATAAGTTTATGTTTAAGATGTTATCTCTTACTGATGCTTCTAGTAAGAAATAATGCTTTATATTTA
Source organism: Erythroxylum coriaceum (assembly GCA_026874005.2). NCBI lineage: Eukaryota > Viridiplantae > Streptophyta > Magnoliopsida > Malpighiales > Erythroxylaceae > Erythroxylum > Erythroxylum coriaceum. The sequence continues at coordinate 3,093,261 of JANQAP020000200.1, forward strand.
TACCCACGTTTAAAATTAATGCATGGATTGATCATAACTACAAAGATAAGTAATGAACTTTACCTTGATTGATAAGCATCTTTGTATTAGATTTGATTATAGAAGACTTAAAATTTATATGGTATATGTTGTATAATTTGGTAGTGAATTTATGTATGTTGTGACTTACTTTTGAAATATACAATGTATAAAAGTACTGATTATATGTGTAATAGAAACTTTCTTTTCTTAGGTGAATAGGTTATAAACTCAACTTCAACCAGTTATACTAACTTATTAATGTCCATTAATAATTTTAGAAGTGTATCAAATATGAAAAGAACATTTGTGGCATGTGCGCTAGGTTTTATTAACCCTTAAGGGTGAGTGCCAAACGTAGAATATGCTTGTGCAGGGGATTTTTGGCTAGATAAAAAATTAAGTTCCAATGATCTTTGCTTCTTCTATATATGTTTTGTTAATTGCATATAACTCCATATAATTTTTCATTTCCTTATTCAATTGTAAACTCTACTTTTATATTGATTATATCGATGACCTGTTTTTATTTCTTTTGTGTTTTCAGAATAAAATCGTTAACATAAATTCATCACAAAATGTCAACTTGGAAGATAGTTTTCGATAGCAAATATAAGCTTCTATGTAAGGTATCTGGCAAAATTCTCTCTACTGAAGAACAAATCGATGCACAACAAATCTGCTCACCAAAGATTGCCTTCAATGGTCATTCTTCTTCTTCAAGGTTTTTAGTATCATTTGAATTAGCTCTCTTTCTTTATTATCTATATCTCATTTTTTGCTAAGAAGCTATTAGATGAACGTATGATTATATGTTCTATATGTTATGTAAAGCTTGTTCGAATCTTCAAAAGAATGTAGATGAAAATGGAGGTAGTGGCGATGTCCCGATGGTTCGTATAGGAATAGGCAAATAAGTAGTTTTGAAACAATTGTCGATTGTGAAAACTATGTTTGTTCATTGTGACAATGATGGATCATTCAATTGGGTATTCGTGTGTTCAAATTTGGGTTCTTTATATTGTTTCATTGTGAAGAAATTGTGATTGTTCCATACTGTGTTCCTTAGGTTAAATGTATGGTACGTACGATTCATCTAATTCACTATTCCATACTACATCTGGGAAATCATTCAATATATCTTCTGCTAGTTTAGTTAAAGCCAAGAAGTTAATAGAAGAGGTTGTCAACAAACTAACTACTGGGGGAGATCTTTGTCAGTTTCAATTGATGCCTTTGAATGTGCCAGGAGCCTTTGTAGAAATACAAACATAAGGAACTCATTTACCTTATCTACCGAGTCTCATGTATCTTGGAATCTAGAAAAATAATTATATCTTTTTCTCTTTATTTGTTGTTTTGTCTGTAAAAATTGTTAAAGTTCTAATTAAAATCTTATATTACTTACTATATATCATTATATTAAATTACTTACCTTATATCATGAATTATTGTTTTTCTGTAACAATCATATATCATTATATTACAAACTTCATGTTAAAACTATTTTAAAATTTTATGACACCATATAAATTTGTCGAATCATTTAATTTAAAAGAGAAAAATAAAAAGTGTAAATCTATTTAATATTAATTAATTTTTATTTTATATTTTAAAAAATTGGAATGATTTAACATTGTTGTTAGCTAAATTTATTTTTAGACTTAGAATCATTGTTAATAATATTTAATTTGGTTTTAATCAATTTGATGGTCAGTTACAAAATGATCAAGTTAAAGTTAGTGAATTCATAAGTATAAATAAGAGAGTTATTTTGTTACTTATGAAATCGTCACCAAAGGTCATGCATTTCATGACGATTACTAAAATCATCATCAAAAGATTACCCTTTGGTGATGATATTACTAAACTGTCACCAAAAGATAAGCATTTTGTGACAATTTCGAAAAAGCGTTGCAAAAAGCTTACCATATGATGACAATGTCACTTAATCGTCACCAAAGGCTTGCTCAATGCAATATTGTTCCTAGTGGGAACTAGCTCAATGCAATATTTTTATACTCCACTATCTCCCTAATCAAGTAAAACTTCCTGAATAGATATTTGAACCATTAATGAGAGTATGGTTACTTTTCCTATATAATGTTGCCTCTATTATCATAGCATAATACTATTGGCTCAATAATGCTAGGGACTACTCCAAGTTTGATGATGAATTTCTTAATTAAAATTGAATCTTTTGTTACTTTTGACACTTAGATATGGTCTCCCTTAGTCATAGAATTAATGATAATTAGTTGTTTTGAACTTTTCTAACCTACCACATCATCATACAAAGTGAAGATGTATCCTAACTATGATCTGCTATCATTAGGATTGAATGGGAAACTCATAGATGAATACCTCTAAACTCTTAGTTTAAATCCTTTATAGACTAAAAACGGATCTTTAGTTCTTCTCAAGTACTTTAATATATTTTTTTAGCAATTATCCAGTGACTATCACCAAGATTAGCTTAAAATCTACTTCTTATGCTCGAAGTATAAGAGACATCTTATCTAGTATATATCATCATATACATAATTGATCAAATGGCTTAAGCATAAGGAATACAAACTATGTTATCTCTTTCTTCCTTTGCCATTAGACATATACTCTATGATAGCAAAATCATCTATGATATAGGTAAGAATCCCCTTTTAGAGTTTTCTATGCTAAACCTTTTTAGTACTTTGTATACGTATATAGATTGAGATAAAACAATTAATCTCTTTGTTATATCTTTACAGATATTTATTCCCAAAATATAGCTTGCTTGTACTAAGTCCTTTATGGAGAAGTTTTTAGATAACTAAATCTTTATATATTGGAGTATAATTATGTTATTTTCAATAAGTAATATGTCATCTACATAGCACCAAGAAGATGACTATAGTCCTACTAACATTCTTATAGACATATGGTTCATCTATAATTTTTTTAATAAACTATTTGATTGTCTCAAATAAATGAATTTTCCAATGTCATGATGCTTGCTTAAGTCTATAAATAGACTTTTACAACTTGCATACTTTATTAGAAACCTCTTAGAATTAAACCCTTTAGGTCATATCGTATACACATCTTCAACTAAATTCCCATTAAGAAATGTTTTTTTTGACATTCAATTGTCAAATGTTATAATTATGATATGTAACTATAGTCAATAAGATCTTTATGGACTTTAACATAGTTACTGGTGAAAAGCTTTCATCAAAATCAACTCCTTCATTTGTAACCTTTATTCACTAGCCTTATTTTATAATTATGTACGTTACCATTCATATCAATTTTTCTCTTAAAAATTCACGAGCATCTAATTGTTATAGTATGATCAAGAGCATTCATCAATGTTCGTACTTGGTTAGTATAAATAGATTCCATTTCAAATATAGTAGCTTTATAACATTTTAAAGAACCAATGTTAGACATTGCTTCTTTAAAACTAATAGGTTTATCATCCATGAGCAATACATGGTCTTTCCCCTTTTCAATTTGTAGGTCTAATCAAGTGGGAAGACTATATATCTTATTAATGTTCTATATACTATGTATCTCTTGAACCCTTGATTATACATCATATGTGTCAACATGAGGTTCTTATTTCACCTAGAAGTAATTTTTTGGTTCGTGAACTTCTGTATGTTCTACCTAACTCCCACTACTTTACGTGAGAATAAATTATCTTTCTATTAATATAATATGTATTGAGAAAAACACTTTTTGCTCAAGAAAGTGGTAAAATTAATATTTGATACTCTCTTTTAAATACCCGACAAATTTATATTTATTTAACTTAGCTTGAAGTTTATCATATGCTGCATACTTTATATAAGCATCACATCCTCCAATCTTTAGGTATAATAACTTTGGTCTATTACTATCTTATATCTTATATGATGTCATGTTAATCAATTTGGATGGAACTCTATTTAGAAGATAAGCAACAGTTTTAAGGGCATATCCCTAAAAGAAGATAAGAAGTATTGCATGATTCATCATGGAATATACCATATCTAATAGACTATGATTTCTCCTTTAAAATACTCTATTATGATGTGGAGTTCTAAGTGGAGTCCATTTTGAGATAATTCCTCTCTCTTTTAAGTAACCAAAAAACTTGTAGTCTAAATACTCACCACTTGATTAGACCTAAATGTCTTAATACTCTTACTAGTTTATTTCTTAACCTTAAGTTTAATTTGTTTAAACTTTTAAAATGATTCAGGCTTTTTTCATTAAATACACATAAAATCTCTAGCATGATCATCCATGAATGTAATGAAATATAAGTATGCACCTATAATGTAAATAGACATAGGGCCATATACATCTGAATATACAAGCTAGTAACTCAATGTCATACTCTCTCTTTCCACTAAATGGTAATTTGATCATCTTACCTAACAAAAAAAATTATAAGTTCCATATGATTCATAATTAAATGGATCCAAATATTCTTCTTTATGTAACTTTAACCTTATTAGAAGATCATTAACATATATTTCTTTTGAAAAGAAAATTCCCTTATCATGTTGTTTCACTTCTAATCCAAAAAAGTATTTCATCATCCCCCATATCATTCATTTTAAATTCAAAAGTTGTAAATTTCCTAAATTCAATCATTAATAAAGCATTTCTTTTAATACAAATCAAGTAATCCATATAAAGACAAACAATTAACAATTTATCATCACTTCTAGTCTTAACATATAAAGTAGACTCACTTGTACTTTGTTAACATTCACATGAGTTGAAATGATTATTGATCCACTTATACCAAGCTTATGAAGCTTGTTTTAGGTCATATAATACTTTCATTCAATAGTATACTTTATTCATTTGACCTACCACTTTACAACCTTTTGGTTGTTTTATTTATATTTTTCATTTAAAACACCACTAAGAAAAGTGAACTTCACTTCAAATTGCTAGAAATTCCATTTTTTTCATGCTAGTAAGGCTAAAAAAGTGTGTAGAGTCTCAAACCTTGTAACTGTAGTAAATGTAGCGTCATATTCAACAACCTCACGTTGTATATAACCTCGAGCAACTAACCTAGCATTGTATTTTTGGAATGACTTATATGATTATTATTTTATCTTATAAATCCACTTTAGTCCAATAATTTTTTCTCTATTTGGAAGAGTAATCAGCTCTCATGTTTTATTTCTCTCTGAGGCCTTCATTTCTTCATCTATAGTAATACGTAAATTATTAAATTTCATAACTTCTTTAAATGAACTTGACTCTTATACTCACACAATCTGACATATCTATCTTTATTGCATAAATGCTTGTCAAGCTCTTTTGTTTTAATGTTCGAGTTTCTGAAGAGGAAGGAGAGTTAGAATGTATTGGACTTGATAAATTATGTGACTTGATTGGGATGTGTCACAGAAGGATTGGAGTCATCATCATCACCATTCAGTAATAGATTTTCTCCTCAATAATATTCTAAAAAGATACTAAAAATAGTATTTCTCATCCCATTTTTTAGTATTTTTGTCATTAAATACAGCATCTCAAATAATTAGTAACTTTATAGTAAGAGGATTATATTATCGATATCTTTATTTTTATTACTATATCCCATAAAAATACATTTCACTTTTTTTTAATGCATTATTCAATTTTTAGAAGAAATATGCACATAAAAAACAAAACCAAAAACTTTAAGGTAGTTACATTAGGCTTCCATTGGTATCATGCTTCAAAAGGTGCTTAGTGACATAATGTCATTGGAGGACTCTAATTGAGAATATAAGTTGCTATGTATATTAATTCTGCCCAAAAACTCTTCGGCAAATCCTTAAATTTGAGCATGCTTTTTACCATCTTCATAATATTCCTATTCTTTCACCCTGTGGCTTCATTTTCTTGTGGAGTGTAGCTAGTAGTCAGTTGTCTTTGAATGCTAGTTTCATATAAAGTTAGTCAAATTCTTCTGATAAAATTTCCCGTAGTCAATCTACAACTCTTTTATGGGATATCCACTTTTTTTTTCAATAAATGATTTGAAGTTTTAAAAGCAATAATTCATCTAAATTTTTCTTAATAAAATAGATCCAAGCAAATTGATTAAAATGGTTAACATACAAAATAAAATAATCACAACCTACATCTGCATATATTAACTTATCCAATGATGTAGCTCTTCTTGACTGCCTTCTACAAAAAGAATCTCAATGTTGTTTTCTAGTTAACAACTTTCAGAAACATCATCAACATAATTTATCAAAGGTAAACTAGTCACCAAATATTGTTCATGCAGTATGTTCAACCTTTTGAAATTTAAAAGTCCATATCTATCCTATCAAAGCTAGTTTTCATCATACAAAGTCACATTTAATACAAATTCGTCTATATCCTATCAAAGCCAGTTTTCATCATACAAAGTCACATTTAATGCAAATTTGACACAATAGTGTTGGCTTAAAGCAAATAGTTTATTCTCAGATATTGGAACCTCAAATAGAAGACGCTACTTAGACTTATCCTTGTTGACATAACAAGTTGAGTTTTCAAAGATAAGTTAAAATCCTTCTAAAAGGAATTGAACTACACTCAATAAGTTTGAATCAATATTAGGTATATAAAATACATTTCAATATAATCTAAACCATATGGATTTATCTTATCAATACCTTTTCCTTAAGTGCTTCGAACCATTGCAACACTCTGACTATTTATTAACTTATCTAGACTAATGAAAAAAACAAGTTGACCTATCATTTGCACACTGCAACCACTATCTACATATCATAATATCAAACACATTATTTATGAGAATCACATTCAAGAAATAGACTTTCAGCTTCATCCAATTCCTTTTATTCAAAAAATTTAGTTTATTTTTATTTAAAACAGTAATATCTTTCTATATGACAATACCTTTTATAGTAGTAACATTGCCTTGAGCTTAAATTTTTCACCTTTCTCAACTCCTTTTGAATGTTGATTATTGTCACTATACTATTCTCCTCCACCTTCTCTTTCACCTTTAAAGGATTTTCACCATGACCCATTTTGAAGGAGCCTTTTTTTTGGCTTAATTCACTAAAATTGGCTATTTATTTTTGTTGGGATAGCTACAACTTGCATTAGAAAGAACTTTTAAGTACGTTGCTATTATATATGTCCATTCTATCTTTATGAGAATAACGGAATCAAATCACCTCATTAGTTGTTAGCATTACTCCTCTATGGTAACTACAACATGATCGTATTTCACTACAAAAAAATAACACAATCCACGACGTTTAATTACGCAATGTTTTATTGATAAAACATCACAGATTGTGAAGACTTTTCGTGACATTTAAAAAATGTCACGAAAAGTTTGAATTTTTTGCGACGTTTTATAAAAACATCGCAGATTTGTAACACTTTTTGCAACATTTTATCAATAAAACGTCACGAAATAGAAACTACAACGTTTTGTTAAATAAAACGTCATTGTTGGCCAAAATTATACCCAACCCTACATAATAACCCAACCCATCATCTCCTAAACTAGCTAGCCTTTTTTGTTTTTCCTCGATTCTTCTCTTCGTTTACACAAAATCCCTAAAACCACAACTAGAGAAGGTGAAGCATGCAACTTTGTTTTCCTTGCTCTCTCTCTCTCTCTCTCTCTCTCTCTCTCGTTCTACAGAGCTAAGGACTTTATAGAGATGTCGTCGAATTCGATTAGCGGGTTTCAGGAGCTTGAGTCCCTCACGCGACCACTCCTCGCATCATCGCCATCGCTACACTCTATCACGAACTCCACCTCTTATGTGGCCATCGTCGGTGCCAATTTATGTCCCATCGAAAGCCTGGACTATGAGTATGATTACTAGAACGCACTGTGTGTTTGAGGTTAGTGAATAAGCTTTGAGCTTTGCTTGGTTTGTTTGATTGTTTTAGGATTGCAGAGAACGATTTCTTCAAGCAGGACTGGAGGAGTCGAGGGAGGATCCAGATATTCTAGTACGTGTTCATGAAGTGGTTACTCTGTTTCTTGATCGACGTTATTGTCAGTCTCATCGGATTAACCAATAATCTCGCCGATGAAAATCTCACTGGCGTCAAGTTTGTCATACACAAAATCATTTCTAAGGTTTTGTTTATAATGGAATTGTTGTTGGCAATTGGCAGTTCTATTTAACTTATATGGACCTCGGGATGAAAGTGATGACAGAGAGAGGATAGAGTTTAAGCTCAAGTTTTTAAAGATACTACAGGTAACAGTGTTTGTGCACTTTTCCACGAGAAGGTCCTTATTTGGTCTTCTCCTAATTGGATTTGCTTTTCAACCAATGCCGACTATG
>JANQAP020000200.1:3141612-3152104 GCA_026874005.2 Erythroxylum coriaceum
GACACAACGCAATTATTAAATCTTTTAAATACTTCATGATAAAATAAAGATTTTTAAATAAGGACTTACTGTTTATTATTATAATTTTAATAATTTAATTAAGTTAGGTAAAATGAATATTATTTAATATTTTGAAGTAATTTAAGAGATCATAGAAAGTTAAGAGAAAAATAATAATTTTTATGAAGACAGATTCAAATATTATATCAAACCAATTTTGTATTATGAAATCAAATATTATTTGAAATTTCGAGCATAAATTTTTAAAAATATCGAGCTAAGGTTATTTAAGAAGTCCTTAAGGGAGTGGTTGAGTTGGTAGAGTAAGGAGACATAAAATCAAAAGGTCCTGTGTTCGAATCCTCCTACTTATACTCTTTCGATTGAGCCTGACGTATAGGACTTGCCTAGTGTGAAGTACCCGGTTGATGTGATTTGCATATTATTGCGTCAATCTGACGGTTTACCCAGTACGCATCTAAAGGATAGCGACTGCGGATTCCTTTGTTCCAAAGAAAAAAAAAAGTGATTTAAGAAGTGAGACAAGTTAAAAAAAAAGATATACATTTTTTATGAAGACATCATAACTTAATTGATATGTTAGGTCAATTAAATTAGTCAATTGATCAACCAAACCATCAACCTATGTCTCTTTGGAATTGATTACAAGATTGTTGTTTTGATTCTTTAAATAGTTAAGTCAACTTATATCTAACATATGTAGACAGAATTTTTGCAAAACTAGTATAAAACAAATCAATCACAACGTAACATAGACTCATTTCCTTATCTTTTCTTTAATTTCTTTTTCGTTTTTCAACCTTAGAGAGGGAAATATGAGTTCTTAAGGGTAATAAAGGAGATTTTGACTGTGGATTCAAGTGGGAGTTTATAAGTTTTGCTTGAAAATAAGGATAAGGCCAAAATTAGAAAAGTTTTAGAGGAGAAAGTTTAAGAAAGTTGAAAAGGGAGAAAAAGACACTTCAATCTCAACCTTAGATAAATTTAAATACTAATTAAGTATGACCTTTTCTACTCATCTTGAGTTAGATTATATAAGTTTTAATTTAAGATATATTATATTATGTAGAGATTCAGCTCGTATTTGAAAGTGATTTTGGAGAAAAAAAATAGTTGATTGATTCATGAGCAAGTTTGGGAGAGTTAAATTGTGATATTTAATGCTTGGTGGATTATTAAAGATGGAATTGAATGGAATTTATGTTAGAAACTATAGAATATAATTGGTCTAAGTATGAGTCAGAGTTGCATATTTCCATATCTAATTTAATTTTGGTTAATTACAAAAAATCTTAAATTTTACTCAATTTGTAATTATAGTCCGAACTTTAAAAAGTGACAATTAAATACCTAAACTTTCATTTTTTTCAAATCTAGCCTGACTTTAGTAGCTCCGTTAATGTTAAAATTACAGATGTGGTAAGCTATATAAGACATAAATCTAAACGTTAGCCCTATATTAATTTGAGATTCAGATTGACTTACCCGCACACGATTCCTTGTCGCACACCTTTTCTTCTCTGTCGCATCATTCTTACCCTTTCTACTACTCTTCGCAAATTGTGTTACACTTTTTTTTGTTATCATAACAATCTTCTATGTCACACACCATTCTTCATTCCTCTTTGCATTACATAATTTGTGATTCGCCCTTGTGTTATATACCATTCTATGTCACATAGCATTCTTCGCTCCTCTTATCATTACAAAATCTGTAGCACCAAACTTCTATGTCACAATACATAAATTGTAATTTTGAAGATTATAGCATTGATAGAAAGAGGTGTATTTTGTTTATACTTTTTTCATGTTTTCTAATTTTTTTACATGCAAGTTCTTTTTTCCATTTTTGTTTTATATTTTCAGTTCATTACAGGAAAACCAAGAAGTGCATCGTATGTATTTGGCTTATGAATTATCCATCTACATGTGCTTAGGTTATTTGGTTTAGCACTTAAACTTTGCAGAATTTTAAAATGTTTTTGTGAAGATTGTTTTTAATATTCTACCATGTTATAGAATTAAGGATTGAGAGGATAATATTCTACCATGGTTAAGCTCTGACCATTCTTCATTATGTCTGTGTTTGTACCAACTAAACCGATAATTGTAGTAAGTGTTTCATAGTAGAAGGCAAGTTGTTTGTCCCTTCCCTATCAATAATTGGAACTTTGTATCTTTTTTTGAATTTCATTCTCAATTCTTCTTTGGGTTGAATTTAATTCTCAATTCCTCTTCAAAATTGAATATATTAGGAATTAAGATGCCAATCATATATCGATATTCACATGATTTCCTTAAGATAACATATCACTTTGTAATAATGAAAAGCATATGTCATATGTCACATTGTAGCAATGAAAAGCATATGTCAAGTATATACATGTTAGAAGGCAGTTATTGTCAAGTATAAACATTTGTTTTAACATAAACACTGTAAACACTGTATTGAAACTTTTGTTAACTTTGCTTCTAAGCATAAACCAATATTTATTTAAGGCATGAATCCCTTTCAATAGCCCTAGATATTTGCACCTGATTATATCCCTTGCCATTTATGTAGGAATTAGGTATTTTTTATTCTTCTCTTTAGTGTTTCTAACTATCCTAAATTGAGGTTGCTTAGTTTTTTATTCTCTTTTCCTCTTGGAATATATTTTATTTTATAAATATTCATTTCTAACTCTAATTTAGTATTAACATTTTACATTAGGCAAGAATCACCTTTGATGGAAATATTCATTTCAATTCTTCACTCTTTGTCATATTTTATTTTTCTTCTTTACTGGGTTTTTGTAATTAGCCTTATATTATTGCAGTGACTTGAATATACTTTACTCAGCTGTGTTTTTGTAATTAACCCTATAACATATACGTTACTCAATCATACTTTCCCTTAGCTTATCTTATTTAGTATAATCTTTTGTATATATTTCCATTTATAACCATCTTCTTATGCATTATGTTACATGTCATTGTTAAAAATGCCCAATATTTGTAGATGTTGGCAAATTTTTAATTTCATTATAGAAGGGTGTTGGAAAGACATGATAATGGAAGATTAAAAGGAAGAAGGATATATGTGTTGATGAACTTAGCATGGTAGTCCTATAAGGAGTTCCTAAAAACAAAAGACGTAAAGTAATATCTTTGCTTTACAAATTTCTTAACGAGTTGATAAGAAGCTTGAAGGAGTTAAACTTACACCATGATAAGGACATATTAGCTATGCTCCAACAAATGGAAGATTTGAATTATCATAATGTTGAAATCTATTATGAACATGGTTATGAGCACCCTGAAATAGATGGTGAAGAATCTAAATATGATATTCAAAATGAATTTAATGATAATACACATCAGAAAGTGAGTATGAATGATGAGTGGTTGTTCTAAGTTAAAGTGGAGCAAGATGATGACTTCATTGTTATGCAGGTTATTGAATTTGTAGATGATTCAGTTGATAACGAGTTATTTGCAACTGATGATAAAGAATATATTGTTGCGAGAACAAATAAGAAGCGATATGCCAAGACTATACATAGTAGGTTTGAATGCGATAACATTGTCTATGGGGGTCGAAGGTAGTGGAAAGAATTGCAATGACGAAGGTGATTATTCTAAAGATACACAAAGACAAGAAGAAATTTCATATGGTGCAAATAGTGAATATGAGGATAGTAATGTTGAAATTCAATCACCATTTTGTAGTGATGATGAATCATCTAGTCCAAAGAAGAAATACATTATCTTTAATCCAAAATTTAAGAAGAAAGATTTTAAGTTTAAAATTTGAATGAAGTTTAAAGATGAGATGCAATTAAGGGAAATAAGAAACTATGCAATTACAAACGGATATGATATTTTAATGGAGAGATTCGATGTGAGAATAGAGGTAGTTTGTGAGCCATAATGTTCTTTTTTGTTATATGCTAGCTTTTTTAGAAATGAGAAAAAAATTGTTGTAAAGATAGTAGAAAACAAGGATAACTATAGGAAAGTTCAAAGAAACAAGCAACCTAGTAGGAACTGGATAACAAATGAATTCACACAAGGTTAGGAGGAAATTGAATTAGCCTATTACCGAAATGATGAATGATCCCCAAAGAAAATGTGCACTATAGGTAACTAAAATCCCAATGTTATAGGGCTAAATTGGAACCTATTATCATGTTATAGGGATCTATGGAAGGTTATTATTCTAAGTTATAGTCTTATGGACAAGAGGTACTAAAAGCTGACAAAGATGGAAAATATATTATTCAAATTGAACTTGATGAATAGTCTAAAAAAACTAATGTTTAAAATGTTTTATACAGGATTTAGTGCTTTGAAGTATGGTTTTCTTGGTGGATGCAAGAAAAATTGGGTTAGATGGATGTTTTTTGAAGAAATTCCTTGAAAGTGCTTTACTAGCTACAGTAGGTCGTGACGGAAACAATTAGAGGTTTCCTATATCTTGGGTTATTGTTGAGGGAAAAAATTACCAATTGTGGCATTGGTTTTTTGAGCAGTTTTGCAAAATATCTTGACATAATTGGGAATGTATGGACTTTTGTTAGTAATCAGCAGAAGGTAAACTTTAAATATCCATACATGTAATGTTCGATTATTAATGTGATTTAAGTTTTTCAAGTTATGTTACCTTTTTTTTGTTATAGGTTTAGTTGATGCGTTAAAGAATCTGTTACTAGAAGCTGAGCATAGAAAATGTGCCCAACATGTCTGTGCAAATTTATCAAGTGTTCATAAAGGATACATATATAGGAGTTTATTTTGGCAAGTAGTGAGTTGAACGATGGAAGTGGAATTTGATGAGGTAATGGAGCAATTTAAGAGTATTTCACTAAAGGTTTATAATGATTTCAAAATTTGGAACCTAGAGACTTTTGTGAAGGCATTTGTTAGCACAAGACTAAAGTGTGAAATAGTTTATAATAATATATCATCGACATTTAATGGATTCATTTATGAAGCTCATACAAAATGCTTGATCAATATGTTATAAGAAATTCAAATTTCTTTAATGAATTAGATGTATGAAAAACGGTACATAATTCTCAAATCCATTGAAGAAATATTTGCACTACTTATATGTAATTACAAAAAGATGCTAATATTTAGCTTTTTGATTTTTTTATCCTTCATAGATGGGTGGAAGTCAATGTCAAGTGCTAGAACCTCGGAATAAGGCAACAACAACTCAAGCTTCCTAAAATACAATAGCCAATACAAATTAAACTAAGAGGAGGATCAAATTGAGAACAAAATGATTTGCTCCTAGAAAATGTCAACTTGTTAATGATTGAGAATTTGGATACCAACTTCTGGTTATGTATTAGTTTTGGATGTGTATTAGTTATCATTTGGTTGACAATTTTGATATGATTTGATTCATAGTTTGAACATGGTTTGATTGAGTATTTGAAAAAGGTTTGATTGATAATTTGAATATTGGCTTTTTTTCATAACACTAGTGTATAAGTGTTATGTTGCATAAGTTAGATATCTTAAACTCCTAATCAAGTTCTTAAAATATATTGGATTAAAAGCTTCACCTTCTTCATATTTTGATATCTTGACTCCAGTCTTGACAAGTGTTTCCATAGGTTTGGAATCAATCATCTTGAACTTCTCAAGTACTTCTTTAACATATTTTTCTTGAGAAATGAAAATAACTTCCTCCATTTACTCCACTTCAATGCCAAGGTAATATGACATTAATCTAATGTTTATCATCTTGAATTCTCAAATCGTTGCTTCCTTAAATTCATTGAACATGCTTGGATTATTTCTTGTAAAAATCAAATCATACACTTACAAACAAACAAGCAAAATATCTCCATTTTTGTTAGTTTTTGAGTAAAGAACATGTTCATATAGACGCTTCACATAGCCATTCTTTTAGAAGTATTTGTCAATTTTGTTATTCCATACTCTTGGAGCCTGCTTTAATCTGTATAAAGCCTTCTTCAACTTTAAAACTTTGTCTTCTTGGCCTTTCACAACATAGGCAAGAGGTAGTACTACATAAACTTCCTCCTCTAAATAGCCATTTAGAAAAGCACACTTGAAATCCATCTGATAAATCCTCCATTTGTTTTGAGCAACCAATGAAATAATCAATATTATTGTCTCTAAACAAGCAACATGAGCAAACATTTCTTTTTAGTTTATATATCGACATTGACTATAGCCTTTTGCTACTAATCTCGCTTTGTATATCTCTACTTCTCCTTTAGCGGTCTTTTTAGTCTTGAACACTTATTTAACTCCAATTGCTTTTTGGTCTTTTAGAAGAGCAGCAAGTTCCCAAGTATTGTTCTTGTTAATTGCTTGAATTTATTCATCCATTGCTTTTACCCATTTTTTGTCCATACTAGCTTATGCAAAATCAATTGGTTCACTATCTGTAAAGAGACAAAACAAGCTGAGATTATTTACTTCCTCAGTTTAATCATAAATCTCTCTCATAGTCTATAAAAACAAATTTCTCACTTTTATCATCAAGCTTTAAACGCTTTTGATCTAGCACATAAGCATATGCAATGCTTCCAAAAATCTTCAGATGAACAACACTAGGCTTCCATCCACTCCAAGCTTAATGAGGAGTCACATTCCATAAACTCCTAGTAGGGCTTCAATTAGAAAGGTATACTGCACATTCTACAACTTTAACCTAGAATTCTTTCAGCATCTTCTTGCTCTTCATCATACTCCGCGCCATATTTAGAATGGACCTATTTTTCCTTTCGACGACACCATTTTGTTATGACGTCCATGCAACTATAAGAGGTCTTCGAATTTTATTTTCATTATAAAATTTATTGAATTCTTTTAAAGTAAATTCACCTCCTCTATTACATCTCAAAGCTTTAATAAAATAACCACTTTTTTTCACCAAAAGCTTTAAATTTTTTAAATGCCCCAAACACCTTTGATTTTTCTTTTACAAAATAAACCCAATTTTTTCAGCTAAAATCATTAATAAATAGTGGAAAGTAATTATTCTTACTAAAAGAACTTGTTTTCACTAGTCCATAAATGTCTGTATGCACAAGCTCCAATTAATTCTTTGCTCTTATAAAAGATTCTTTTGGAAAAATCTTTCTTGATTATTTTCCAAAATGCACCCTTCATAGAATTGATTTGGGTGCTCAATGTATGGTAATCCATTCACCATGCTTTTTCTTTGACAATAATTTTAAGCCACCAAAATTCAAATGCTTGTTGTGTCTAGTTTCTATTACTTTTAATTTCCTTCATATCTTGATTTTGGTTACAAATCTTTGTGTTTTGATCCAAATTTGAGATAAATTGAGTAGAAATGTTGTGAATATTGCATGAATGTTAATTGGATTATTTTTGTGAATTTTTCATATAGGTTGAAGGGAAAGTCACATAAAGTTGCATGAAAAGAGAAATAAAAATTAAAAAGAAAAAAAGAAAAGAAAAGAAAAGCGGCGACAAGTGTCACCACCTCACAGTGGTGATAAGTAACCACCTTAAAGGTGGTGTGTGACTAACATTTTAGTAACGGTGGTAACTTGGTGTGTCACCACTGTGTATGACTAACATTTAATTTAAATGTGAGTCACAGGGGTGACTTACCTAGTCACCCCCTTAGGCTATCAACCTGCACGTGTCAGACTCAAAGTTAGTGTCCACGAATTTGCACGGGGTGACTAATTAAGTCGCCCCCGTGACTAGTCACCCCCAGTTACCCCTGTGCGTGACTAGTCACGGGGGCAACTTAATTAGTCACCCCGTGCAAATTTGTGGACACTAACTTTGAGTCTGACACGTGTAGGTTGATAGCCTAACAACCTTAAAAACCTAAACCTAGAGTGGGGCTATAAAAGGCAAGAGAGGGTGGCAGTTGGGACAATCTTTTTATGGACAATTTCATTCATTCACTTACGTAAAGACACAGACAGGGGAGGCGCAGAGAGATAGAGAAAAGAAGATAAATAGAGAAAAAGAAGATAAACAGAGACGGGAAACAAAGATAGTATGAGAAGGAGAAGAAGAGAGCAATAGCAGAGAAGTGGGAGCCGGGAGGAGAGGCTGAAAGAGAGAGCTTGAGTTGATCTTGAGCAAACATTCGGTTGGAGGAGAGCAATTGAAGCAGAACGCGAGAGCCAAAGCTTAAAGTTGAGAGTGCAGAAGACCTCCAATATCTCATTATCCGACCCTCTGTTTGCTTATCTCTTTCCTCATCTGTTGCTTGTTTCTTTGAGTTTATGGTTCTGTGGTATTAATTGATTTATACTCTTGTTAGCTTAACGACTGTTGCTTATTATCTTGTCATAGTTCATTTAAGTAGTTATTGGGTTGTTATTTCTAAACTTCTATCGATAATAATATGGGATAGAAATATTTGAGTATAAAGAACCATGTGTATGATATGATGGGCTGATCTCTTTTCTTGAGAATTAATGTAGCTATTTAGATGAATATGCATGATTGGGTTACAGATATGTTGCCTTATTTATTACTGTGGTTTCTAAACTAAATGGATGTAATAAAATGGCCAAACTTTGCATCATTTTAGTGTTAAAATGAAGATTCGAGAGATGAAGTTTAATACAGATCGTGAAATTATGGACACTTAGGTTAAGAACTGGAAATATATTAACGTAAGTGATAATTGGTAGTCGAGTTTTCATTTTTAATTCGGATAGTAACTTGTTGAATACGAAAGTTAGACTAGTTCATTATTCGAATTGATTTAGAACCTAACTATTAATTTTAGTAAGACAACAATCTAATCATTTCCCTTAATTATGCATAGGAGATTAAATTAGTAAAATTAATTCTTAAGAGTTTTTCCACTTTGAATAATCTATTTGTCTTTGCTTCCAATTAATTTCGTCCACTTTTCAATTTAATTTTGTAATTTTCATTAAAAACTTTCACTCAATAATCAGGATAGAACGTTTAGGAATGCATTGTTTTTATTTTTATTTTTAATTAAAACTTAATTTAAGTTGACTAATTTCACCTCTGTGGGAGACGACCCTGGGTTATTAGCTATAACTATCTCGTATACTTGCGAGTAGGATAACCTAGGTCTTTTTAGAATTTTTAGGCACAACAATGCCCAAGCCTCAAATGCCAAGCCCATGATGTATCTTTCAAGCAAGATATTAGACCTTTAACAACATCAGTTTGAATGTTTAACAAAAGCATTCTATTTTTCATCATTGGAACTTTGAAAATCAAGTTCTCATGTCGATCTCTAATTGAAAGACTACAATTATTCATGACAATGTTATAGCCTTTCTTTAACAGTTCTCCCAAGCTTAAAATATTATTTTTCATATTTGGCTCATAATAAACATTAGAAATGAATTCATTTTTTCCATTTCTAGGTGAATTAGAATATTACCTTTCCCTTTCATCGGAATTTTTGTTACATCTCCAAAGGTAATATTGCCACTTACATATTCATCAAGCTCTATGAAAAATGTTCTGCACCCACACATATGGTTACTTATGCCACTGTCAAGGTACCAAATATTTCGTTCATATGCTTCTTTAGCTTTACAAGCTAAGAGTAAGGTTGGCTTACTAGTTTTGTTCTCTTCCTCAATTCAATTGGCATTTTCTTCAACTATATTTTTACATTCCTATGAATAATTGCCAAACTTATGACAGTTATAACATTCAACATGGCTTTTGTCATACCTTCTATTATAATGTTGTCTTCTGTATGGCCTTAAGTAACTTTGTCTTCCATGAACTGGTGATGAAATAGAATGCTGATTGCTACCACCATCTTCATTTTTGTTTTGATTATAATTTCCTCCTCTTCCTCATCCTCAAGTGTTACCACGTCCACAGCCTCTACCATAGCCTTGACCTCGACCTTGTTTATATTGACTTTTCTCTTAATTATCTTGATTTTTTATTGTAGCTTTGTTTGCAATAGCTGCACCATGGAGTCTTCTTCTTTCTCAAAATTTTTCTTCACGGGCTTGTAAAGAACCCATAAGTTGATCAACCAACATCATACTCAAATCTTTTGATTCTTCAATAGGTACAATGATAAAATTGAATTTTTTGTCTAGGGAATAGATAATCTTTTTAACAACTTGGCTATCATTCACATTCTCACCGTGTCTCTTCATGTTGTTTACAACTTTTGAAACTCTTATGAACTAATTTGTAACCAACTCGGATTCATTCATATGTAAAGATGCATATTCACCTCTCAATGTTTGAAGTAGTACTTTGTTAACTTGATCAACATGTTTGAAAGTGTTCTCCAAGATCTGCCATGCTTGCTTAGTAGTGGTTGCTTTAAAAATCTTCTCAAATGTTCCATCATCAATTGCTTAATGAATTATGGTGAGAGCCTTTTGATCCTTCTTCCTTGTATTACTCAAAGCATCTGTAACACCCCACTCCCGCCGAACCCGAACCCGATATCGACAGTGATACCCGGATCCGTGCCCCGCGAGGGTGG
>JANQAP020000200.1:3152204-3163423 GCA_026874005.2 Erythroxylum coriaceum
CATAAGATGTGGTAATTTACCACACCTGGACCCGTTTCTTTGGTCCGACCCGTTCTCTGGAAACGGGATGTTACAGCATCCTTTTGTACTTGAGTGAAAGAAGCTTCATTTTTTGGTTCTGTGTATCCTTTGTCAACTATCTCCTATACGTCTTGAGAGCCAAGTAAAGCTTTAATGCGAATACACCAAGTGCTATAATTTTCTTCAGTGAGACGAGGCACTTGAAAAGGGACAAGATTATTGTTGGCCATTTTTTTTTCACCAACTCTCTAGAACTCTAGCTCTGATACCACTTTGTTGGAAACTTGGTGGTGGAAATTCACTCAAACATAATAAGAACAATAATTTTAGGAGGAAAACACACTTGTATTAACTTTTCTTCTAAATTGATACAACTTGTTTCTCACCACTATCACTCTCAATCTCTCAAGTTCCCTCACATAATCAAATGACAATACCACCAAGGTATATATAGGATACAAGAGAGAGCCACAATACAATGAACTCCCACATACATGCAACATATTAATTAACATAGATTATCTAAATACATGAATTCACGAATAATCTAAATATATGAACACAAACTTCTAAATGAATGTATAATCAAACTCCTTCATGATTCATGTATGCTTATGTCTATATAAATCATGTTTAATTTCCAACACGTCTCGGATGGAATGGCCCGTAGGTAATACTAGCTAGAAGTCCCAAGAAGACAGTGTTTGAACATTAAAGTTGTTCATAATCTCGACCCATTACAAGGAGAGTGAGGGTTCAATAAACCATTATTAAGGAAGTGCATGATGAGCAATTTAAGGTAAGGGGAAGGCAAGATGGAAGAGATCTGAACTGGACTAAAACTAAGGAAAGGGATGAACAAATGAGTTGGAAAGCTTCTGATACCATATTAGTTGTAACTATAATTACTCTATTGAAATGAGAGGAGAAATCACAAAAGATAGTACAGCTAAAACTTGACAAGAATATTGTAGTTACCCCGAAACAGGGTGTCCATTTTGTTTTGAACAGAAATGTCCTTGCCATATAGAACCCAAAAGCAAATTACTCAAGAAAATAGCCCTTAATTTTAGGATTAACAGTTTAAAACATCTTATGTCTTTTTGCTAGGATTAATTAATGTTCACATGCAGAAAAAATTGAACTTCTTGAATTACCATGCAACTATTGATTTAGACATGATTATAATTGTTGTAACAATTGCCAAAAATTTGACCAAAAAAAATTACCAACATTATTTCCTTAATTACTGCTTTTTATTGTATTGTTGTGCACAACTCAATATTTTAAACCCTTGCATTGCTGGAATGAGATGTAGTCTCTCGTGCATGCATGAATGTTATGAATTTGCTTTTCTTTTTTATATAATAAAAAATTAGAACTGAAAAATGTTGTTTATATAAGAAAAAAGTGACCTGTGTAATTATTCTTATTCTTTCTTTAGTTAATCAAAAGCAAGAAAATGTAGAATTGATAATCATAAATCACAAACTAGCATTCTTCTTATATTAACAATTGCGACATACATCGTTGATATCTTCAGAAGCCATGCACAATCCTACGACATGTCTTCTTGAACCAGCGTAACCCCTTTTTTATTGTACCTTTCACCTTCGCTTCAACGGCGTACAGTTTGTATTGAGCCACACGCTTCTTTCTCTTGCTCTCCGCTGATTTCCACCGTGGCTTTTTATGCAGAGGAGGAGGTGGAGGAGATGCATAACTGTGTCTCCGGTAATCACCATATGCGGTGCATTCTTTGTGACCGCCCATCTCCCTCCGGCTCCGGCCACCCCTCCTCTCCCTCTGTCTCTCTTTTCCTCTAGATGTGGTGGATTCGTTGAGAGAGAGATTGAGAAATGATATATCATGGCTTTGATCTCATATATAAGGAGAGATTCAGGGAGTTAATTAAAGGAGTAATCTGTTAATAGTTCTAGTATTAGTTATTGCTTTGTTATTAATATCTAATTGTTCAATAATTAGTTTGCTTAATAATATTGTACTATACAGTATTCGCAATATTTGTATCCTGAAAATTTTCTATAGGCTTATTTTGACCTTGGGTTTATTAAGATATGCTTCGGTTGTTCAGAAGCTTCCTCAAACATTGTTTGTCACTTAAAAATTTTAATCAAATGAGGGGCCGATTGGTTTCACATATATATTTTTGTTGTAATTTTCAATTTCTAGTTTAATTTTTTAAATAAAAACAAAAACTTGATGTTAATATCAATATAGTTATATTTTTATTACTGATAATAATTACATATTTGATAAAATTTAAAGATAAATTATCTTAATTTATTTTAATCTTTTATATAATAAATTGTATCAATTAAGTACCAATGTTTTAATTTGTTGTAAATATAATTCGATATTAACTATAATGTTAATATTGTTAACGTGGAACATCATGTAATTAGTATCCATTTCATGTTAACAAGTACGTGTAAATTAAAAAATAATTTTATTTCTAATTAAATAATTAAAATACAAATAGTTTAAGTATCATAAAAAATATTGGTCCCTTATCATGAAAGATAATATAAAGGTTCCTTTAATCTTAGGATGACCTTTCCTAATTAATGCTAAGGCTATAATAGATGTGCATGATGGAAAGTTAACCCTAAGTATACAGGATGGGGAGGTAGCTTTGCTAGTTTCTCTATAGACGTAATTGATACGGGTATTTCTCTTACTATGTAGGAAATAATCATACTAACCTATTGACGAATTGTATCATACAAGGAGAAGAAGGAGGGATAGTCAAACCCATTTCTAATAGAATGTGTGGTAAATAATTAGCTTTCGATTATGAAAAAGAGTGGAATCAAGCCTTTAATTGAGAATCTTGGATGAGTGAAGAGCTTTAGGAGAAATCTAGTTAAAAGAATCAGGAATAAGTTCTTGGTGGGAGGCAAACTAATATTTAGATGTTTTGTTTTAGTTTGGTAGCTTTTAGGATCTTTATCCATAGTTTTGATTTGATTTTTAGTTTTTAATTAATGGATTTAAGTCTATTTTAATATTATTTCACTATTGGATCATGATTATTCTACTTGAGATAGGACTTGACGGAGTTCTATAGGTCATATGGGACATAATGTCTAAATTAAAGAGCATCCCTATGCATTAGAGTAAAGATAAGATTGCACTTGACTTGGATGGATATTGATAGAATATGACAAGACCGATGATTCTTTTATTATTAGGAGAGTACCAATTTTCCTTACCTTCCTTTATTGCTTTTATATATTTTTCATTGTTTTGGTATATTGTGTACATTAAGGATAATGAACAACTTAAGTATAGGGGAGGGAATTAACTATTATGCTTTCAATTTTGTTATAATTAACTTAATAGAAAAATTTAGGATAACTTTTTAGAATATTGATCAAGATAATTCATTATAAGTTTGATTGCTATTGTGATTTTATTTATTTAGGTAAATATTTATGAGATTTGATGATTAAGTTATTTTTAAAAATAGATACTTGATTTATGCTATGACATTTTTAAAGATCATGTTTGCATTAAAAGAACTCATTTATTCCTTTAACAACTCAGAATTTCCAGATTTGAACTCAACCATATCAAAACAGTCCATTCTTTATATAATGACATCAATTAACTACATAAACTTATCAAGATCTTAACCAATTAATTAAGCAACATTATAGGCTCATTCCTAACCTTGATCAAGTCCAAATATACTAATTTAGAGTGAAATTTCTCAGCTGGTTCGACATGTATACAAGGCTGAAATTAAAATTCTAGAATTTGTCATTAACATCACTAATGTGTGTAACTTTTCTACCTTCAATACCTCACGAATTTAACAAGATTGAAGACATCACTAACACCTGAAATTTTCCAGATTTCATGTCCTTTAGGGTTACTTCATTTCAAGTTAATTTAACTTCCATATTGTTTACACTAAGGCTTACAAAATTCTGCTCATTTATGTCGTTAACATTCATTTTTTTACAAACACACCTACAGCTCTAATTTTCCAGATCTGAAAACACCTTAATAATACCTATCTTTAGCATAAATTCCTCATCAGTTATACTTCAAGTCCTAACTTAAATCATCCATATAACAGTCCATAAACTACCATATTTGTATATGTAAAAATAGACCAGAAAAGTATCCATTCATTCTCCATTTTCTAGCACATCTTCAACATCAATATCATATACAAATTATCCCAATTTAGTCATCATAATCTTTCTATTATAACATGTCATAAAGAACAACAATTTACTTACTTATTTAGCCTCCAATTCTAGCTCAATTCATCAAGTTAACTGATAGGTGTGCATTAAGATACGTTTTTATAGGTAATTAGTATGTGTTTTCTTGCATAATTGTTGTTTATTGTTCTAGTTTATGATTCATTTTGCATGTTTTCATTAAGTTTGATTTTCAGTATTGTTCTTGTTTGTTTGATGCTAATTGAGGGTAAGAATTGATTATTTTTGTATAGGATGGAAGAGGGAGCAACTTAGAGGTTAAACAAAAGATCAAAGAAGAGAAGAAAATGAGAGTGCATCTGGGACAAATTCCCACGTTCGTAGGAATCAGGCAAATTCCCACAGACGTGGGAAATCACAACAAAAAATGAAGAGTGTTTCTGTCTATAATTCCTATGCTTGTGGGAATCATGCAGATTCCCACGAGTATGGGAATTGAAAATCGAGGCAATCTGTAAGGCTTCATTAAACTTAGGATTTTTGGACTATAAAAACATCATTAAGCCTCCATCTTCAAGAGAGATGACACCCACCTATAGAAACATCATCTTTGAGTGGAGAACACACGTTCGGAGCATTGAGAGGGGATTGAAGACAAGGATCATCATCAAGATTGGGCAAAATAGTACATCAACACCAAAATTCTAGATTTTGGCAAAGAAGAGAAGGAGTCTTATATTCAATTTTCTGCCACTTTCATTTCTTCCTTTCTTTGTAAAAATGGTTTATTTGAGTTGATGATGTTATGGAGACCATGTTAGGCTAATTTCATATTAGGGATTGCTATTTCATTATTTTCTCAAAACTTATAGTTTATTGGATTGAATGAAGTGTCTTTGATGATTGTTATTCTTATTTGTCATCTTGCAACAAATAGAGAGAGGGATTGAGATAAGATTCATGTAGGATTGTACAACAAGAGTTGGTGATCTATAGACTAGCAATCATTATGTCAATTAAATAATTATAAGAGACATCTCAATTAGTCAATTGATCACCCATAGGATAGCTTAATAACTAGTTGAATCGGTAGAGTCATTGGGTAGGTTGAGAGATCATTCAATCAATTCCCGTTAATTCGATTAGGGCAAAATAGTTACACCTTGAGAGAGGATAATTAGTACATTCGAAAATTTAGGGTGAGACACAATTCAATCAATAAAATAGGAGCGAGACAAAATAAGAAAAAGTAATCTCTAGCACTTAGATTCTTAAATTTAGATTTTCTGCAATTGCAGTATTGTTCATTGTTTATATTAGTCTTTTAATTTTAATTTTAATTTTAATTAAATTTTGCAGATTATTTGCATTTCATAATTTAGTTTCTTAAACAAAGTTGTGTCTAAATTAAGTGGTGTCTAGGCATCAATCCCTGTGAGATCGATATCTGCTCTTTTTACTACAGGTCATGACCCGTGCACTTGTAGTTTTTGAGCATAAAACAAGTAGATAAGTTTTACCATCAACAAGTTTTTAGCGTCGTTGCCGGGGATTGATTGTTATGCATCGTGTTTGGTTTAGATTACTTTAATTTAAGAGTTTTTGATACTTTTCCTTGTGTATTTGTAGGTGCATGAACACAAGAAGTACACGAAGAATGAAAGAAGCTATAGAGGTCGAATTTCTCGACATTAAGAAGCACAAAAGAGAGATAAGAAGGACGAAGCATCTAAAATTTTCAAATCAAGATATGGCTAAAGAAGGAGAGCAAGGAGGACCAGAAAGGACACTAATGGATTTCATGAGACTAGGGTTTAATCCTCAAGGGGTGACGAGGCCGGTAGTTCAAGCGAATAATTTTGAGATTAAGCCAGCGCTACTTAACATTCTTCAAAATAGTGTGCAGTTCTACGGGCTATCCAATAAGGATCCAAATGCCCACATCGCACATTTCTTAGAGATCTGTGACACATTCAGATTCAATGGAATGTCTGACGATCTGGTGAAGCTGCGCGTATTTGTATTTACACTGAAATATCGGGCTAAAGCATGTTATAATTCTTTAAATCCAAGCCAGATGACGACTTGGGAGTAGCTTACCCGAGCATTCCTCACCAAATATTTTCTGTTGACAAAGACGACGAGGATTATCAAGGAGATAACAAATTTCCAACAGAGCAACAGAGATTCTCTCTACGAAGCTTGGGAGAGATTTAAAGAACTTCAGAGGAGCTGTCCACTTCTTAACCTCCCGAGGGAATTTCTACTTCAATCATTCTATAATGGAATGAATCCTAGCATAAAGGGAACAATTGATGCAACAGCCAGAGGTTCACTAATAAAGGAGACGGTGGAATCAGCTTATTATTTATTGGAGGAGTTGGCAAGCAACAGCTACATGTGGTCGAGTGAGAGGAGTAGACAAAGGTAGAAGGAACGAAAAGGGATGATACCTATTGACTCAGTTACTGCCTTGTAGGCTCAAATCACGACGTTGACAAAGTAGCTAAACAACATGTAAGGAGTGTCCACATCAGCAGTTAAGGCAATGCAAGCACAATGTGAGTTGTGTGGGGAGAACAACCATAACTCATCAGAATGTTTTCTATTGGGAGCTAGCGGGACAGAATAGGTAAGTTATTTAGGCTAGCCGCAGCGAGGTAATAGCCCATATTCGAATACATATAATCCAAGTTGGAAAAATCACCCGAACTTTTCTTAGAGTAACAATAATGCAGGTGGCCAACAAAGACCACAAGGATCGCCAGGATTCTAGCAAGATCGAATCAGAGCATTGGAAAGCAAAATGGATAAGATGATGGAGGTTTTGGGGTCCAAATTGGCAGCACAAGAAGAGAATCGTAAAAGGATGCATGTAAGCTAGGAGGAAAATCAGAAGAGGATGAAAGCAAAATTTAATCAGATTTTAAAGATTTATGCATCATCCATCCACAATCTAGAAGTTCAAGTAGGCCAACTAGCTAACGCTTTATCTTCACGAAATGCAGGTAGCCTACTAAGCAACACTGAGGTGAATCTGAAGGAAAGAATCATGGCCATTACTCGGATGGAGAAAGAAGAAAGCAAACATGAGGAGAAAGATGGAAACAAGCAAGAAGAATAAACAGCGTTGGAAGTTCTTCCAAGTGGACCAGTAAATGAGCTTATTAAGGAACTTTAGCTTGGACTGCCACATCAAATTTTTGCTCAGTGGAAGCCAGTTTCAAGTGAAGTAGCTCAGAGTTCTAAGGAAGAGGAGTTAAGCGAGATGAAAGACATAACAAATCAACTCCAGATGAAGCTTATGTTAAAAAAGTCTTTGAAAGAAGAGGTTATCAAGTACATAGTAGGAGAAAGTCTGCATGTAGTACAGAAGAAAGACTCAGGAGACTTTTTTATTCCATGCAGTATAAATGGAGTTAAGATAAATCAAGCATTTGTGAATTTGGGAGTCGGTATCAACATGATGCTATACTCATTCAGTCAGAAGTTAGGTCTAGAGGAGCTAGAGCCGACTAAGACGTTATTGAAAACGTCTGATAGGATAATGCATTTGCCGAAGGGGATCATCAAGAATGTGTAGCTACACATTGATAAATTTGTCGTTCCAGCGAATTTTCACATATTGGATATTAGTGAAGACGAGAAAACCCTGATGGTTCTTGGGCGACCATTTCTGACTACTGCTCGTGCGATTATTGATGTTGATAGGGGGGAGTTAATACTGAGAGTAAGGAAGGACTAGTTACATTTAAGGTGTTGAAAAAGAATTATCGTCCTACTCTACCCCCGACAGACATCAAGGAACCTAAACTCCAAGGAGGATGGGAAAACCTTGAGGACCCTAGAAATGCGTTCAGGAAGAAACGAACACGTAGGAGAAGGAGAAGAAAGGAAAACAATGATGAAGGTGGGGCGCAGAATAAGGTAGCTCCTGTATAAAGTCTGAGATCAATTCATGCACAGCTATCATTCCGGTCATTTGAACCACCGTGAGTAAGAAGGAGAGTCAGGCTACTGACGGTAACAGAAGCGCTGCATGGGAGGCAACCCATGGGAGTCAACTAGCTTTGTTTGTTTTTGTTCAATTAATCGTTCATTTGAATTCCTTAGTTATGATCTTGTTTTAATTGGATTTGATTGATGTTTGTATTGATTTTGTTCGGATTTCAATTTGTTTTCTTTTCAAATTTCTTGTTGATGATAGTGTCGTGATGTGTTTGTAGGTTTTGGGATCATAGAGGATGACAATAAGCTTGGAAGAAGGTTTGAAAGTGTGAGAATCACTAATTCCCACGTTCGTGGGAATTGTTATGATTCCTATGAACATGGGAAATCTCTCCAGAAAGTTTCTAGAGAGAAAACCAGCATCCGTGGGAATTCTGGTGATTCCCACGGACGTGGAAAACCTCTCTAGAAATTTTGGAGAGAAAGCCCGCATCTGTGGCAATTCTGGTGATTCCCACAGACGTGGGAAACCTCTCTAGAAAGTTTCTGGAGACGAATCCCATGCTCGTGGGAATTATGGATATTCCTACGGACATAGGAATCCTCTCTAGAGAGTTTCTGGAGAGGAATCCCATGCTCGTAAGAATTGAGGGGATTTGCACGAGTGTGGGAATCCCATCTGAGAGGGGTTTAAAATTTTCTCCCCTTTTCTTCTCTCAATCTCTTTTCAAAATTTCACTTCCTCTCTCTCTAGAACACGATTTTCTCTCCTCCCACTCTCTAAAACTCTCCATCTTCCATCTAGATTCTTGGTATTTTGTTCATCCCTTTCCATTAATCTTACATTCCTTCATTCTTTTCATGCATCAATCATTAAAAAACACAAGGATTTAGGTGGGATTTTATTTTCTCTCTCTAAAATACAAATTTCACTTTCTCTCTCTCTTTCGTTTTTTATAGATTTTCTTCTAACAATGGCTCCACCAAAGACAATGAGGGGCAGGCAACTAGTCGACGAGCTCCGTATTCAAGTTTCTGGCAAAGGAAAAATCAATTTAACGATAGCCTATTGGGTCCCATTTCTAATTTACTTGGAAGAAGAAGGTGCGCGTTTTCGTGACTTTAGGAGTAGATCAGTAGTTACTCCTAGGTATTTTGATTTTGACGTGCTAGAAAACATAGGAGTGAGATGTTGACTTGAACAATTAGCTGCAAATATAGGGTGGAATAAATTTTTTCGGTATGACGTGCCCATTTCTGCCATTATGTCATTAGAGTTTTTTACAACAGTTAGGTATAACTCTAAGATGAATTTGTTTTGGTTTAGGCTAGGTGGCAATGTTATGCATGACCTGTTTCACTTGTCGAATACAAAAGTTTTAGATGAACATATTGATTTCGATGTAGATTTTTATTGGAACACTCTTACGGGTAAAACCCATTTTGATTCATGTAATGCACCAAACTCTCTGATTAGGAGTACTGAACATTTATTGTTACATAAATTTATGTGCCTGACTGTGCTCAACAAAATGGAAATCAATAAATGCTCAGCTAAAGAGCTTTTCTTTTATAGTGCATGGATAGAAAGATTAAAATCAACACTCCTTATAGGATTTTTCGATCATTATTGATTGTGATTAATAAAAAGAATACATCTTTTGGGATGACCCATATTGTTTCTACTTTGGGTGCATTTTATAATGTTAATATGGAGAATCTACATATTGCTCCCCACGACATGTTTGATATAGTTTATTTGAGACGCGCTGAGATTGTGGAAGTCCAATTTATAGAACTTCACAATCCTTAGATGCGCACTATAGTGAGGAGCAGGGGGCGTCAGGGCAGACGTAGACCAACCCTCCACATCCAGAGCAGCTACAGAACCAGAGGAGGAAGCGGTAGCAGAGGAACCGAGGGAACCAGTAGCGGGTAATCGTTATTAGTTGATTCTCGACCAAATAGCCACAAATCAACAACAAATGACCTCTCAGCTTGATGAACTTGGCACTTAAATATGGCAGGTTTATAAGGAGCAACGGAGTTTGAAGAGAAGGTTCCTTAACTTCTGTCGGAGGAACAATTTTGAAGCTCCTACCCCATCACCGTCACCGCTATCTTCGAAATAAGCTTTTCTTATCCTTTAAACTTTTAAAATTTGTTGTTTCTTATGTGTGAGTCCATTTCATTTCATGTGTATTTGGTTTCGTATTATTTGTTTGCGTGCTATATTTTTTGTTTAGTTTTAATTTCTTTAATTGTGGTTTGACTTCCGTATCTTCTGTTTGCTTTAATATCATTCATTTGTTTTAATTTCTTTTGTTTGGTTTGTTTTCACTTTTGTATAGTTTGATATCATTTCCCTTTATTTGGTTGTTGACTTGTCACATTGAGGAGAATGTGATCTTTAAGTGTGGGGAGGTGACATCCAAGGTCTTACTTGCATTTTTTCTTTTATATTGAATTAAATATGATGCATGTTTAGGCATTTTGTATATGCTTTGTGTTAGCCATGGAACTACACTTGAGTCACTCTGATAAATATTGCCATGAAATTCTGTTACGTTAGTTGGAATTGGATTGAATGCATGCTTGAACTCAGATTAGGCCAGTTGAGTAGAAAGTGAACCATAGAAAGTGATGAAAAGTAATTAGTTACATAAGCTTTGTCACAAATTGACATTTGAACAATTAGGTAGTGTAAAGATGTATAATGCGTTTTCAATTGAGCTAAAGTGAGGATTGAGCCATATAACTCCATCTATAGTCATTTCATTTCTTTTTTTAGTGTACTTCCATAGGTTACTACCTTTAGAACTTGCTTTGAATCGGTTTGAGTTTATGGGATGCATGCTTAATAGAGATGATCTAGGCCCTTTCTGTGTTAACCCTTGGCATAAATGACCTACTCGTTAATTATCCTTTGCTACCTCCTTTTTGAACCTTAACCTTTTGTTCCTTGAAAGCATCCAAATTTTAAAACTTTAACCCCCATTATCCTACCCTTTTCACAAGCCTAGTAAAGTATTAAGTAAAACATTAGTTAGG
>JANQAP020000200.1:3254880-3278068 GCA_026874005.2 Erythroxylum coriaceum
ATTTCACCTTACTTGAATATTATTGACAAAAACTTCCTTCTATTAATTAAGTAAGGGTATAATAGAAAATACTAAAATATCATAAGGTTATTATTAGAAGGTAAAATTTTCACCGCATTAGCAATTTCCTACCACAGCCTCTTTTTTGCTTATCTATTTCTGCGGTAGCACCACAATTTTCTCCAATTTGTTGTTGTTGGCCGCAAATCTAAACGTATAACTGTGTTTGAAAACTGCAGTGAATAAATACTTATTCCCACCGTATCGCAGATCCAAACACAGCCAAAATTTTATACCGCAGACAGTTGCCTACACAATTTCCCACACAGCCGTTTGGAGGTACACGAGCCCAGTGACTTACATGATCGACGGACATGGCTGTATCCACCAATGATACGAGTGTATCTGACTCCACACAGGAGTGTTTATCCTCAAACGTCATCATTTAACTCGCACACGATCATAAAAGCTTACACGTTCATCTGCATAGCCTGTTCACCATTTACACATGCATGTGCAACTTAGACAGAGTGTGTGCTCTAAAAATAATTACACAATTCCCTAATCATAATTGTTTTCTGAGAAAGACAAAAATGCTAAAGGCTTTTGGTTTGCTAGGAATGTGTGCTTGTTTAGCATAGTATCTGCGGTTGGAAAGGTTCAAGCATAAATATCTGTAAACTGAACTACAGTGGATAATTAATATGCCCTTTTGATACTTTTGGGGTATCCCAACTGAAGCGCAAGTGTTTTCAGAAAATTTGTTCACCCAGTAGTTTTAACTTTCTTTAACAATAGAGAATATACTCTTTTGACTTTTGTGATTGCAAGGCGTAGTTTTCGTCGTCAGAAACTTCCATGTAGGTTCTTTGTTCTGCCTCCTGGGCTATAAAATGACCTCTTTGGATTTCCAATTTTCGTAAGAGTTTACAATGGTGCCGAAAAGGGCTATTTTTGATGATGGTGGTGATAGGATGCCAGGTCAAGACGCTAAGAGGTTCAAGAAGTAGGTGGCTTTTCTTGCTCAGTACCATTAGCGTTGTTGTTTTTGGTGTTTTGAGATGTCCGTGTATGCTTATATAGCTTCTTCTCAATCTTTTGCAGTGTTGTAAGAAACGTGATGGGACTGCTTTCTCATAACGAATTGATTTCCAGAATGGAGCCTATGATTCGGAGAATAGTAAGTCCTACCCCAGTGCGTTTCGCTGTTAGATAGGCTACTTGATAATTAAAAAATGAATTAAAGTATGTAGGGATTTTAAACACGCTCAAGATTACTTTTCCTTTGTTCTTATTGGTTTGTCTGAAGAAAACAAGAGTTTCCTGTTCCTGTTTCTATCCTATTTCCAGAGTCTTAAGTTTTACAGATTCTTTGATCAACGTCTACAAAAAGTAGTAATTTAGTTGTCCCTTAATAACCAATGTTTGGGAATACCGCTGCCTGATTCTCTTACACATCCACTTCGTATCTAAATGTCTGTGGTGCTTCATTTTTGTTCAGATTAGAGAAGAGGTGGAAAAGGCTATTGCTCGCATTCTTCAACCGTCTTCAAGGTTTGTGCTCTTGCTGAAAATTGATTGCTATCTGTCAACCGGGTCAAAATTCATCCTGGTCCCCACCAATTAAGCCATATTGATTTTCAAGTTTTGATCGTCTAGTTGCAGGCCCTCGTTTCAACCGGGTGAGACATCTGGAGCAACAGGTCTGCTGTTGTACTTTGTTAATAAACCACCGTCCACTATCTTTACTGGTAGTAGGATTGAGGCTGAAGACGGTCAGCCGATCCAAATCTTGCTGATGGATGCCGGAACTAAGAACATCGTCACATCTGGTCCTCTATCTTCGATGAAGTTAGAGCTCCATGTGCTTGATGGTGACTTTGGTTCTGACGAGCGAGAAGATTGGACCGAAAATGAATTCAACGCCAGCATCATCCGCGAAAGAGATGGTAGAAGACCGTTGGTTACTGGAGATCGCATAATTTCCTTGAAAAATGGAGTTGCTCAAGTCAGTGAACTGATTTTTACTGACAACTCTAGTTGGCAAAGAAGTAGAAAATTTCGGTTGGGAGCGAAACCAGGTCAAAAGATTTCTCAAGAAGTAAAAGTTACGGGGGGGAAGAGTGAAGCTTTTATGGTGAAGGACCACAGAGGAGCTCGTACGTTCTTATTTAGCTTTATATTTGTCTACTTATTAATTGGACAATCAGAGTCTAAATTTTGTGATGCTGAAATAGTCACAAAATCATGATCGATATTAATTGTGGTACTATCAACTTCTTTTACTGATTATTTGTTGACTTTTTGATCTTTCAGTGTATCAGAAACACTACCCTCCTCGACTGCATGATGAGATATGGCGATTGGAAAAGATAGCGAAGGATGGACCAAATCATGAACGATTGGCTTCCAATGGAATTCACACAGTGAAGGACTTTCTGCAGTTACACGCTACTGATCCATTCAAATTACGGAGCGTAAGAGCTTCTCTGCTTTTTTCTGATGAATGATGTTGTTTCACGTAACAAATCTAACGAAATTGCGGTAACTTGGGTACGGCAGATTCTTAAGAATGGAGTTTCAAACAGGATATGGGACGCAATCATCGAGCATGCTAGTTCCTGTGTTCTAGATGATGACCAATTGTATGCCTACTTTGAAAGTAGCCAAAGCATTACTCTTCTCTTCAATTCCGTGTACAAGGTTGTAGGAGCATCGTTTGATCATCAGAACTTTGAGCCTCTGGATAAGCTAACCCCTCCTCAAAAGGTAATCGTTAGGCTTTTTTCCCTAGATTCTCAGGTTTCTTACATGTCAGTATTAGTCATTAGTTCCCGTCGAGTGCATCACATCTAAATTCCACTACCCTTTTTTTTTGTGTGTGTATAATCAAATAGGCTTTGGTGGAGAACTCCAAGAGACAAGCTTATAAGAATGTGACTAACTTCACCCTCATAAATCCGCATTCGATTTTTGGCCCTTCAAGGCCCCTGCCAAGCCCACCTGTTGAACCACTGGAGGTCCTGAACGTAGGTCTGCCGCAACTTGAGCTCCCAATGATACGGCGAGGTAAACAAACTTGCCATAATGCAAACTCAGCTCTTACTCCTTGCATTGGCTGACTATATGCGTTAATTGAATTCCCATTTGTCCAGATCCACCAGAAATGCATCTTGACTTCAATACTCAACCAAGTACGAAAATATATTCGTATGAAGTAGGTAGTAGTAGTAGTCAGTTCCAATTTCCTTTGCAGAGTAGTCCATCAATGCAAATATTTCCTCCAACACTGAAGAACAACTTCAAATTTGGAGATGTTTTCTCTATTCCCTACTCTGGAGATAACAACTTTTCTTCCAACGATTCGCCATGGCAGCTCCCGACAAGTGATCAAATGGACACTGAGGATATTTCCCATGTTCATGCATCAACCTCTACAGGATTATCTTCAATCTGGGGTCAAGGTTCTACTAATACTTTTCTTCTGACTCCAAAGAATGATGGTGAAATAGGCCTCTTTTCTTCCTCCCCAAACCTGGATATACATATGTCAAGGATCAGAACACCAAAGACAAGATGGTGTCAGCTTCGGGCCGTCATTAAATGGCGCTCGATAAGGCGAAATGTGGCTCACAGAAGAATGTTGAACGAAGTATATGTGTAAATTATTAAGACTTGTAGGAATTTAAGCATCTCAGGCTTTCAGAGGTCAGCTCTCCTAGGCGTATGAGAGGTAGGATAAAGTTTTTTCGTTCTTTAAGATCACAACTTTGTTTCCCTTTTTGTAAAAACTGCGACTTGGGTCCTTCATCATTGACTTTCTGATGCAAGCAGAAGGTCCTGTAGATTATCACTTTTCATTCCAGAGTGTGTTTAGTAGCTAAGTCTCACAGTTGTAAGCTTCCTTTATTGTTTGATTTATTTTTCTTATAACAGTTTCAAGGAAGTTTTATGTGAATAACGAGTCCTCGTGATTACACAAATTGTCACGACCTGAAACAAGCACGTGACCGGCACATGAGATCCAAGGTTCGAAACCCCAGTTCACAAGTAAGCCCATCACTAGCGAAAAAATGAATTCAAACCCCAAAAATGCAACAAGTCCATACAATACAATAATAATAGTGCGTGTTGGAAAGAAGTTTTACAACTCATGAAATCATGTCACCACGGACGCTACAATACAAGATAAATAAAAATAAAGAAAGAACATACACAAACATAGGTAGGCCGTAGAGGACATGTCACGGGAGTCACTGCTACAAAGTCGGTAGTAGTTGACATGAAAAAAATAAAGTTGAGGGGAATCAAACCTCGCTGAGTAAGCTCACATTGTCCTACGCTACCCAATGCTATGTGCATAGTTATGCATGAATATTAAAATACATAAACATCATGTTATACATCCAATTAGATCAACAACACAAATAAATTATGGGGAAGAATATCTGTAGGACCTTAAACTCCAAAGGTAAGTTCTCACAACTCTAAACCTCAAATGGCTGCGGGGAGTTATGCATCACCAACGGCCCAGCCATGCTCCTGTACTCATGTAGCCGTAAGGCTCTCTTAATCCAAAGGGGCCGCGGGGAGTCAAGCATTACCAACAGACCAGCCCTCATTCAAAGCGTTCAAAGTCATAAATATCACAACTAATAGTCTAATCAGGAGCTAAGCATCAACCAGGACGCCCATAACATATCTCAATATTAAAAACAAAACAACTCTTATAGTCTTAACTAGTGTGCATCTAGTCCTGATGTATACCCATCAAGTGGCACGTCCTACTGATCTTTTATTCCCCACAATTGAACATAACAATACATATCAAATTATTAAGCATGCTATTTGCCAAGTAAACATTCAGTTATGCAATGACCAATGCATGTATGCAATACCCAACCCAACATATCCACTCAGTTATTTCGATGTAAAGGCTTATATTAAAGTAGGTATGCATTACTGTATATACGCGTTCGCTACATAAATATATAAGTATCGATCGGTATATATATATATGGACACACATGCATATGAATGTGGTTATGCATTGCTATATGCTGTCATCTATACCAGCATTAAATAGTATTCATTTGTTGGTACAACTACGATGACAGTGAGTCGGTATAAACTTGCCTAGTAATCGAACTCGTCTATCTAAACCTTCTGATAGGAGTCCTACTCCTACTATACCTAGTAAATCGAAAGAAAAATATCTCAATCAGTGCTAATTAGGAGTTATTGGAATCAAATGACAATTTAGGTACCATCCAAATTGCCTAAGCAGTTTATTTATGAAATTCAGAAATTTCTCCTATTCTCGCTTAAGCATTCTGAAAATTTTAATTCACAATCTGTTAAAAATCTTACTATAGTTCTTTAGAGAAAAAATGATTAGTATAATTTTTAGAATTTTTTCACAAAAGTGACCAAAATGGTCGCCGAAACATTACCTCTGACGACTGAAATATTCCCTTCGATTACCGAAAGATCTCAGTCTCAAAATTCAACTATTTTTAACTAAATGAAAGCTCTTGATGAGTAGAACAACTTTCTCCAAAGCAACATACTCAAATTCTCAACATATTTGAACGAATTGAAGAAAAACAAACTAAAACCCTAAACTCTTTTTCCGTCAATAGGCAGCGATCTGGACAGTGGCTGGTGATGAGGCAATCTTTGTTCTTGACATCGAGACAAGTCCAATGGTGGTGGTGGTGGTGGCCAGCAACAACCACCAGAAGTGACAAATCGACAATTGGCATTTTTCATCAGTTTTTCTCCTAAGTTTTTGTGATGATTCTGACCACGATGGTGGCTAAAATGGGTATAGTTGTGACGGGCTCGTTGAGAGGAAGAGATTGGTATATAACACTAACCGGTTTGAGTCATTGGCGGTGAAGAATGGTTAGAGAGAGAGAATTCGTGAATAGTAACTTTTGGAAGGGATTAAAATGAAATTATGAGAATGGGGAAAAGAAGAAGTTGTCTCTTATATTTATAGCATACGGGATGTTAAATTCTCTTCTCATTACAAAAAAAATTCATACTCAAATTTTATAATAAGGTTTATTAAGGAAACAAGTATAGATATAATTCTGTCATCTCTCGCTCTGTCTCCAAAGTAGCTTCTTCAATGTGACCATTCCTCCATATCACTTTAACCATGTGAATTTGTTTTGATCGACGCTGTCACAACTATGAATCCACGATAGCCACTAGCTCCTCTTTGTAGATTAAATTCTTGCTCACTTCCACACTTTACGGTTGAAGTGCATAAGAAGGTTCGTGAATGTACTTGCGAAGCATATAAATATGGAATACTAGATGGACTTGGGCCATGTTTGGAGGTAATGCCAATTGGTATGCCACATTTCCAGTCCTCTCAGTTACCTTGTAAGGTCCAATATACCTTGGAAACAATTTTCCTTTCTTTCCAAACCTCATCACACTCTTCATTGGAGATACTTTAAGGAATACGAAATCTTCGACTTGAAACTCCACTTCCTTATGCTTCAGATTAGTGTAACTCTTCTGTCTACTGACAGCTATCTCTAGCCTCTACTCGATCAATGGTATCTCCTCTTACGTGATCTTGATTAATTCTTGACCCTCTAACTGTCTTTCGCCTACCTCCTCCCAACACATCGATGACCTGCATTTTCCTCCATACAATGCTTCCTATGGTACAATCCTAATACTACTGTTGTAGCTATTATTGTAAACAAACTCAATCAAAGGCAAATACTAATCCTAATTACTGCCAAATTCTATCACACACATCCTCAGCATATCCTCTAAGGTTTAAATTGTCTTTTTAGACTGTCCATCAGTCTGAGGATTAAAAGTCGTACTAAAATCCAATCTAGTGCCCAATGCCGCTTGTAATTTTTTCCAGAATTGAGATGTGAACTATGATCTCCAGTTTGAAACTATCGATATAGGTACTCCATAGAGGCAGACTATCTGATTAATATAAACTTAAAGGAGCTTGGACACTGAATAAGTAGTCTTTATAGGTAGAAAATGTTTTGATTTCGTCAGTCTATCTACAATCACCCAGATTGAATCACATCGAGTTCTTGTATAAGGTAGGCCAACCATAAAATCCATCGTGATCCTCTCCCATTTCCATTTAGGAATTAGCAGTGGTTATAGCTTACCTAAGGGCTTCTGATGCTCAGCTTTTACTTATTGACACATTAAGCATTTGGAAACATATTTAGCATATCTTTCTTCATATCGTCACACCAATATATATCTCTAATATTATGGCACATTTTAGTGGAACTTAGATGCACATTGTATGCAGTATAGTGCGCTTCCTCTGGAATCTCCTCTTTCAAATTTTCTATACTTGGAACACACAGTCTCCCATTCATTCTGAGGATGCCTTCTTTACCGATTTCAAAATCTACACATCGTCCCTCTTGAACGTTATAAATAAGTTGTTGGAATGTCATTTTATCTCTTATCAATGAATTCTAAATGTTGATGTAGTTTCTTTCAATTTTTATTAACAAGAAAAAGAAATAAAAAGAGAAAAGAAAAAAATGTTTAAATAAAAGTATCAAGAGGAAATGCATATGTTTTGCAAAGTTATTCATTATTAGTTTTTCCTACTAAAGTTGTATGGAATGGGTGATTTGACTATGATGCATATGAGATAGATATTGTTTTGAAGGATCACTCCTTATAGTTTTAATGTATTGTTATCATCAATTTTTATGAGTGATCCCTTCTAATTGGTTATGCTTAATGTGGTTTATGGTGTGAGAGCTTGAATCTAAGATGTGGAACATTATTTTTGCATTTATCATAGTTGATGTATACAGTTATGAGTGAATGTTGGTTTTTGCATTTGATGTTATATTGAGGGTTTTTCTTGTTTCACTAGCTTTGATGGCTTTTACACTACACTATCCAAATATATCTCACCTTAACCCTTGCCACATTTCAACATTGAAAATTCCTTTGATTCATAATTATGCATGTGAATCTTAGTGGTGGAGAAATGAAATGATATGCAAAGTTGTGGAATGTCCTAATCATGAATGATGTTTGAGTGTACCTATGGATCAATGTTATTTACACGCATTTTGTCTAAGTTTACCATTAGATTGCTCAGTTTTTGAACGGAATGATGGTTGAATGGTCATGAGTAGAAGCATTGAATGTTTTAGTTCTTACTACGGTTTTGAAATTTATTTCTCTTTTCTTATGGCTATATATTTTTGGAAAATATGGAAAATGAGTAAGTGTTTTAGTTTGTGACTTTGATTTTGTTGGTTTGCTCGAGGACGGTCAAAAGCTAAGTATGGGGGAACTTAATATGTGCTTAATTGATTGTAGCACCTAGTGATTAATGCTATGAAATGTTTAAAAAACTTATTTTGGTTCATATTTGGTTTTAGGTACAATTTGGAAGCATAAGAGCTAAAGTGAGTTGAAAGCACATTCTTTGAGTCGCCTTCTTAAGATTCATACTCAATTGTCTTCATGGAATAGAAGGAGAAGGATTAGAGCGAAGAGGAAACAAGAAAATGCCATAACATAAAGAGTGTAAGATGCAGTGTAAGAGTCACAACCATAATTTAAGATGCACAGCCATGGCTCAAGATTCACGGCCGTGAACTTTCACAATCTAGGACAGAAACCTAATTTTTAGTATAAATACGACATTTTAGCGACAAAAAGAAGAAAAATCGTTTATGAATCGTGTTGGGAGGAAAATAAGGGGCAAAGCACGCAAATTTTGGCAACCAATGGAGGGCTAAGCTTGGCTAAGCTTCCCCAACCCAGTTAGGAGGTGAAATTGAAGCTGAAGACATGTTTTAAGCATATCTACATTGTGTTTGTTGTTCTTTCTTTCTTAGGGATTAATTATGTTATCATATGTTTATTGTTTAGGTGTCGTGTAAGAATGATTGAATGCTCTATGTGATTGTTTTTATGAAAACTGATTACTAGAAATTGAAGTCGAAGACACAGCGTGCCACGCATTTCCAACTTCTTTCATTCAATGGATTAAGAAATGTATCATTTCTCCTTCATATAGCATTATTGTAAATGGCCAACTTGCCAAGTTTTTCAAAAGTTGCAAGGAAATTTTCCAAGGTGATCCTATATCTCCTTACTCTTTGCATTTTTCATGGAAGTTTTCAACAGATTACTTAAAAGAATTGTTGAGAGAACCAAGGGATTCAGATATCACTCTAAATGAAGAAAACTTCATATCACCAATCTTTATTTCACTGATGACCTATGTTACTCCCCAAAGCAGATGCCACATCTGTTTCAACCTTATGAAAGATTTTAAGGTCTTCAACATAATGTTTAGTCTATTGGTGAACCACTCTAAGAGTTATTTTTTCCTATCTAAAAGTATTGTAAACCAGAATTCAAATTTGACTACCATAACAGGTTTTAAACAACAAATCTTTCTAATAAGGTACCTCGACATTCCAATCACTTTGTATATATAGAGTAAACAACAGAGGTTTCAACAGCCTATGTGATAAAATCAACACCAGAATTTCTACTTGGACCTCTACACACCTTTCTATAGCTGGTAGAGCTCAACTCATTGTTTACATACTAAATTTTATCAAAGTATATTGGGTTGCTCTTATAGCTTTACCAATCAACATTATTAAATCTATTTATAAGATCATCAACAGTTTTTTATGGTCTGGAAGTAATGGAAGTCCTAATAGGTTCAAAATAAAATAGGGTGAAGTTTGCATCCCAAAAATCAAGGGGTCTTGGTATATTTTCTCTTAGAACCAAGAACATTGTCATACTCACTAAAAGATTGTGGAGACTCATTTTTGACAAGCAATTCTTCTCGTGCAAATGGAAACACAATTATTTCATTAAAAAACAGGAGTATATGGAGTTTGGATGTGAAGCATTATCACTCTTCTACTTTGAAAGCAATATTCAAGATGAGATAAAGATTCAAACCTGACTTCATTGCAATAATAGGAAATCGAGAATCCATCAGTTTTTGGCAACATAATTGGTTATTTATAGACCCTTTAGATAATTTGGTTGAAGCCTCACCTTTTAGGTCAATGATTCACCATGAAACAATTGTAACAGTAGCTCTAATGAATAAGGAGATCTTCAAACAAGTTCGCATTACCAGCTCTATGAAAAATGAGATTATTCAATCCACTATTAACACAAATGAAGACAAATTCATTTGGAAACATATCTCTAATGGCATTTTTACCAACCAATTATGCAAAAAGGTTTTATTATGTGCTATAGTATATATACCTTGGACTAAGGTGGTGGGGTTCAGTCATCTTCATCCACAAGCTTCCATTACTCTATGGCTTGCCATAAAGAACAAGTTGCCAACTGTTGATAAACTTGTCAAGTTTCTTAATCTCGCCAAATAGTGTACACTCTGAAGTGCTGAAGAAAGTATAGACCACTTACCAGTGAAATTTGGAAAGCACTACTGATCAAATGCTTGATTATTGATGCATCAAATGATTTGAGCAGCATCAAGACCTGGTGCTCAACAATCAGCCATCTAATTAGAACTGTAAAAATGGTGATTTTGTATATCCTTAACTTGTTGGGTCACAGCCACATCAAATGAGATAAACAATCTCATTTTTCAAGATAAATGCCTCTCCAAAAAGTAATTCTATAACCAACTTTTGCAGTTCATCATATATTAAATAAGCATTCAAAAGCATAGAGTCGATGAAGCGCAATATCTTCTATACAATTTGAATGTTTAGAACTTTCTTGTTTAAATTTAAAGAGATGTAATCCTCTCTAATTGCTAGTGCTCTTAAATGTATTTTATACAAATACATTTAATTTAAAATATCATCTTAAATGTATTTTATACAAATTTAAAATTAAATTTACCATTTTATCAAATTAATTTTTAATTAATTCTTTTAAATGTTCATGGTGTCGTTACTAACTTTCTCC
This sequence comes from Erythroxylum coriaceum, assembly GCA_026874005.2. Lineage (NCBI taxonomy): Eukaryota > Viridiplantae > Streptophyta > Magnoliopsida > Malpighiales > Erythroxylaceae > Erythroxylum > Erythroxylum coriaceum. Next base: position 3,265,840 of record JANQAP020000200.1, read on the forward strand.
AATATTAAAATTGTTTGATAATACTGCATTAATTAAGGTCGACAATAAAAATAATGAAGAATCTAAATCAAGTGAATCATCTTAATAATAATTAATACGCTATGAAAAGTAATCTTATATTAGAACAAGTAAAGGAAAGCCGAACTATGCATAAATGTGATCAATTATCAAAGTGGGATGGATATTGTTTTTCCTTCCACAATTTATGTTGCAAGGATACCCATCAAAAGTTGAGCCTTTGGTCTCACTCCCTCGTGCACAGTTCTAAGTAGAGAAAAGCTGCGAACTTGGTCGTGGAAAACATGAAACGATGTCAAAAATGGTTCTTCTGTATTCTCAGGTGCCAATATCGACGCCTTACGGTTGCTTTTTATCGCTCTATTTGTGCAAGCAAGAGCTACAAAGTTTAGAGCTAGAGGTAGAGAGTATTTCAAAATTTGATGCAAGCATGAGCAGCTGGCTAGACCTACAGGTTTCACTCTCTTGCATTGCATTAGAAAACTGTTGAAGCAAAATAGAATTCCTTAATTTTAATACCATAAAATTGGTGTAAAATTTAGAAATGGATTCCACATACTTAAATTAGACAAGATTAAACTTAAAATTATTCTAACAAAAGTATTATTCTTCCGTGAGAGGAGGTAAAGACAGAAATCCGTTGATGTTTAAAAGGAATAAGAGTAACAACTCGTGGACAGACCAATAGCTACTTGCCTTTGAAAAGCCCACGGAAAAGTCGATTATATTTGGGTCTAAACAAATCATCTGTTTTACTTACCCAATTTCAACCATGCTCTTTCCAACGTCAACCACACATTCAAGTAAATGTATGGCTACAATTAGACAGAACAGGTTAAAATTGAGTAAGCGAAACAGAAAATCTCAATGTGATTTGGGTCTGCTCCACAAAAGTTTTTCCTCAAACGACAATTTCATGTCCGACGGATTGATTATTAGCAGCTCTCAACTCTACTTACCACTTTTCTTAACAATAAATTTCTATTTAATACAAGATTTCTGGATAACAAGCCAATACAGTGTATATGGTACAACCCTTAGAGGTAAAGAATACCAAAACCGAAAATACAACGCAACCAACCGGTTACACCGACAATATCAAAAGTTACACTCATTATTCCTCATGACTGGGGGATTTTGTGAGAACCAAAATCAACATATGTTGGAAGAGCAATGTGAGGACACAACTAGTATATATAGACATTAAAGACTCCACGTGTTTCTAAGAGATCCCAATCTCCAGGGATGTGCACCCCTGAACTGAAAGGTGAACTCGGGTTTCTCAACTTATTGTGTTAGCGATCGCTTCGTCTCTATGCACCGACATCAATTCAGTCACTGAAAGACCCCGCGAATCCAGCATGCTTTCAACTGCACCCACAACTGGACCCGATAGCAATCGTAACACAAGAACACCAGACCTCTTGACAAACCCCAAAAGGACTCACTCAAACAGCAGACCCGGCTGATACTCCTCCACGAAAATTCAATGAAGAAAAAATTACCACCTGCTTTAGGTTCAATTTGTATGGTACAGACGATCCAGACAATTATATCACAACGCTTACATTTAGCTGAAATTGAATCCACCAGAAGGAACAGCAGGAACCTCATTCCCAAACCGGAACTCAGACTGGGGCGCATCCCCTGGTGGCATTGTCTCATCCTCTTCCTCCAACCAATATGTCTCAAGAATCTTCACTGCCTTCTCATAAATCTCGGTATTGTCATGAGACTGTAGATTTTCGATTTTCTCCAAGCCCTCAGCATCGTCAATCATTTGAGCATAAAGGTTTATACCCCCATTGTTGCCCAAATTCTTGTCAGCCTCCCCTACCTTCAAGATGTTTTCTAACCCTTCTAAGCACACAGTCACAATTCTTGGATCGGGGCAGATAAGAAGATCACATAACGGTTTAATACAGCCTTGACTAACAAGAAACCTGAAACAATTTTGCACTCAGATTAAATTATGAAGTATCTAGCTATACCTTAATTTATCAGATATTCTCAAGCAAGAAAATAGATTGACTTTCTTACTTGATCTGCTCATGAGTACCACCAGATGTAGCATTTGAGATGGCCCACGCAGCCTCCTTTTTAATGTCAAACTCAGCATTTTGAAGCAGTTGAACCAGTGGGCCAATAAGATTAGCCTCAATTACTGCCTGTAAATTTTCATAGAAGGGCGTTCAGTTACTAATGCCACAGTTCAACCCAAAATTAAGTAAAAATGGAATGAGCCAACAAGAAGAAAATTAGTACCTGGATTTGTTCCTTATTGCCAGCTGTTATATTAGATATAGTCCAGCAAGCTTCTTTTTTGATGCTCTTTTTATAGTTATTTGTCAACAAGTTCAGAAGGCATGGCAGTGCATGATGATTGATAATACACTAGTTTGAGGAGAATAAATCAACTCACAGATCAGGTGAACATAAAAAATAAGCTAGCTTCTGGAATGGATATATAGGTAACAAAATCAGAAGCAGATAATCAACATAAATAATTATTGCTTCACCAATAGATCAGAAACAACGCCCCAATTTCAGGCTTATATCCACTGCTCAGGATAAATTATTTACATTTCTGTCTATTCAAGTCGGTAATGCTCAAGCACTGAAACCCAGATATTTTTTTTGCTTAGACCTAATAGAACAATACTAGGTTTTACATGTGCAATGTTCTCAAAACATTAACAGATTTGAAAACCTAAAACTGAAATTTCTGGCCCAATGTTCCCCAATAAATATTGTTCGGCAACAAGCAGGACAAAATAATTTCATTGTGTATGGGTTCCTAGATTCCGATAAAATAGAACCGAAAAGAGTTTCAATTTCATGGAACAGCATTTCAGCTAGACACAAATACATATGCAAGTGAAAAATGCCTATAATGTGCAGTACCTGAGTCTGCATATCATCACCAGTGACAATATTCCCAACAGTACGAAGTGCAGGAATGAGAACTGATGGAGACGGATGCCTGTCATATGTTAAAAATTATCAGGCTTGAGAGCAACAAGCCAGTAACCAATTTCAAAAGCTCAGTGTGAAGGAATCACCAACTTACTGTAAAAGCTCGACTAATCGTGCGCATACACTTGCTTCAATTACAGCTTGAATTTTGTCATTTGTACCATCAGAAAGATAAGAAAGTGCCCAACATGCATCAGTCAAGACTTCTTCATCATTAGAATGAATAAGATGTGCAAGAGCTGGAAGTGCAGGCTTAACCTATTTATATGGTGCAACATAATTCAGCTTTCAAAAACAAGTAGCTTAATTACAATAATATACCAAAGGCATGAACAGTAAATTGCAATAAGCCCCTTGCAAAGGAAAAAAAATCTTCCAACTCTTATCCCCATCAACATCTAAAATCCAAAAGCATTATAAACAAAACAATTTACATGATACCTTTCAGACATGTTTTACATTGTAAGTCAAACAGCCAATGGAGAAAGTTGTATCATTAATGAACCTGATCAAAAGGAGGTTGTGGCTTGCCTCGACAAAAGTTTGACAGAGTCCACGTAGAATTTCTGAGCATAGAGAGTTTGGCATGCTCATTCAATTGTGCCAATAAAGGAAGTAAAGCTCCATGGCCAAGGACCAGATCACGGCATCGAGGAGAATCACCAGCAACATTTCCCAAAGCCCACACAGCCTGCAGATTGGAGAACAAAAAAATTGTGAAAGGTCATACAGCAATTAAAAGTAGCATAGCACTGCAACAGTAGTTCAACAGAGAGTCCAACCACTCACATTTCGTAATTAGAACTACAACAATGAAAATGCAGCAATAATCGGAGTGTGTCATCGGTTTTATACCTGCTCACGAACATCATCACTTGGTGAACGAAGAAGCGTCACAAAAATGGGAACTGCACCATGATCTATGACCACCTTAGTGTGCTCAGAGGTTCCGGAAGCAATATTTGTTAGAGCCCAGGCTGCTTCAAACTACAAGAATTTCGAAAAATCAGAAGTCCATGAAGTAAATAATGGCAATGTAAGAACAAAAGCAACTATTCATTAACAAAACCTGGAGCTGGGGGAAGTCCTCTCTCATCAGGAATTCAACAAACCGAGGAACAACACCTGTTCGTATCACTTCCTCGATTGGTGGACTCCGTTCTAATTGAGGGCAAGGTGGATGTGGTAAATACTTTATGCAAAACAGCGTACACACTAGCCACCCTGAATTGTAATAAAGAAGTAAATGCAATTCTCACCTATTGAAAGCAGCTTCCTGAATTGAGTAGTTGCCTCAAGCTGCAAATTACTATCCTCAGACCAAATACCAGCAACCATTGATGGCAGGTGCTCCAACTGCAATCAAGGACAACTCATGTAAATTACTACATAAAAAGGCATTTCCCAAAACCTGCCAACTTTTGAGGCAATTAATTTTGATACAAGAAAGAAAATCACATGTCTGGGAACAACGAGAGAACAATGGAAGCAAAAAAAGGGGGAAAAATTTTTGAGTCAATAGCAGCAACATAAATAACTTTGAAAAAAAAAAGGATGTCAAAGCAGTTATGTAAAGAGAAGTAGCAGATCGTAAAAGTGTAACAAATATGCTCTAAGATTGTTTCAAAACCATCCTACTAGCTTATTTATTGACATCTAGCCCCACCACAAAAAGATATATGACACCCAATTTTATAGACAATCCAATATGAACAAAAACAATTTGAATGAACAGTACTCCATTTAATAATTAAATAAAAAGAAAAAGTGAAAAATAAAAAAGAAGCTAATTGGCATCACACATTTTACTGGGGGAAAAGGAAAAAGGTATTCCCACGCTTAAAAAGGCATAATTCCACTCTTACTGCGTTCCTTCTCTTTCCATGGCTCAGGTCAGCCCACTCTTTGCAACCCAAAATAGGAAAGAAAAATATAAGAGTAACTCCAACTGAAAAGCTGCAGAAACAAAAATTAACCGCAATTCCAAGTCCAAACAAAGTAATTCACTAGGTATAAAACCACTGTTAAATTTGGCGGAGGCCACTGCTCCTACTACTTAAAAAACAATAACTAGAATAATTTAGCGGTCATCCTGAATTCAAAGACAAATTGAAACTAACGACCAATAGCATTAACCGGTTGAATCAACTAAATCATAAAATTGGAGAACCCCAATAATCAAACAACTAATTCATCAACGAAGACCAACAATAACACACCACTAATCGTTAACACTATTAATCACATATTTACCTAAAAAAACCTAATAAAACTAAAGAACTAATGCAATCAATCAACTTCAATTCAAAATTTTCAAAGGGGAAAAAAAAAAGAAAGAAAACCTTCTTTTCGACGGCGGACGAGTGAAGAGAAGCAGGCAAGGTCTGGGCTTGAAGGCCTTCACGGCGCTTCTTCTGGAGGCTCTCCTCCCTACGATTCTTCCGGATCTCCACCATGTTATCCTCTCTTCTTCGACGACCCTCCTCCGCGTCCACCGCCACTTTGTATCTGTTCCGACGGACTTCTGTCCTCGAGCTTGGCCTCAACGACATCGTTTCAGCTACAAATTTACCACTGTACCAAACGATCTATATATGTACGTATCAGAGATGAAGTGGGAAAAAATGGAGACTTTTGAGGGCTTCGATTTGAGACAGAGAGAGAGAGAGAGAAGGATGCTAAGGGAGATGGTGAGAGTTTATGGGGGAAGCAGAGATGCGGCATGGAAGAGTAGAGTTGGGTTGAGGAATGGGCACGGATCGTCGCTTAATTACTGGCTATGCCCTTCATTTGAATTTGAATGAAAATGTTTTTTGTTTTATCAAAATTTTTTATTATCATAAATCTATTAATTTAACAATCTTTTTATTTTGGACAATCACAAAATATTTAGTAATATTATAAAAATTAAAAAATAAACATTTTTTACAACCTTGGGAACGATGCTACACTGGAGAGGATAATTATTAGACCCTTAAGTTTGAGATAGCGAAATTGTGCGAGGTTGCAAGGAGTAAAAAGAGCAATGTCAAGCGTTGGCATGTATTAATGCATATTGGCGGAAATCTTCTACAAGATGCAAAATTTAAATGTAAGATTAAAAGAAGGCTTGAGATAAACATTGAGTGGAAGGTTAGTTGGATCACATGCATGACGAGAATATGTGACAGTTTTAAGGTGATTTAGCAAGTAGATCAAGTATGGTACGAGTTTTGAGAGAGTTTTGAACCTTGTACGAGCTGATTTGACTACGGTTAGGTTCTTAATGGATTAAGGATTTAATGTGTGCTCAAATGGACAGAGTATGGCTAATAGAGTTGCCATAGGAAAGCATTGGACAGACCATTGTTCTATTGGATTGGATGACTCATCATCAACGAACAGAGATGAGGAGATCTTGGATGGTGTGGCAGATAAGATCACAATGGAGAAACACAACTCTAAGAGATAAAGATCATATAGAAGGATCATCTAAAGATAGAGGAGATCTTCGTGGATATAGATAATCATTCCTAAATAGTGTAATCTTTTATCTTGTTATTGTGATGTAGCTTAATCCTATTAGAAAGAGTCCTAATTGGATAGGGATGTCATCTATTGGTTAGTATCATGTAATCTGATAAGGATAAGATTATGATCTTAGTAGAGATCTATTAGGATTTTAACTTAGTCATCTAGAGGTGCCTATAAATAGCTCATTTGAGCCTTGCTTTTAAAAACAGAGAAGATAGTGAGTGTGGGAGACACTTAGAGATTGAGAGAGTACTCTTTTGTATACTTTAGGGGAAGTAATAAAGGTTGGCGTTTGTCGTATCTCTTTCTCGTGTTCTTATTGTTGTCATGATTATGTAGTTCTTTCGTAGTTTTCTTACAAGGATGTGAGTGTGAAATACCACGAGGGTCGTGAGGCGATCAAGAACGAGCAGCTTAGTCGAAGATCACAGGACAAGGTTGATTCTTACTTTAACTGAACTAAGTGAGATTGTTGCGTAAGGGTTAGCACATCTTGTGGGACAAGTTCATACTTGAAAGAAAACCTTTGTAACAATTATCCAGTTAAATCTTAGAGGAATCGAATTGATACTAAGAGGGGTACTTGGTTAGTTGGTATAGGAAGAAAGGAATCGATAAGGAATGAAAAAAGATGGTTGATAATATATTATGATTGAATGAATAGTATTTTCATATCCTTTTTGGGGCAATATTTCATATCCCTAATATAATGAGGAATGGAAACCGTATGCATTTCAATTCCTCACTATATTCATTATAATTCTTATTGCCATTCTAACGTAGTGCATTGTAACACTACTCAAAATAACTAGACCTACAACTATAGTAGTGGTGATTCTAGGTCGATCCCATAGAGAGCATGTGTAAAGTTTTTCAAATGAAATCAATCGGTATTCAGGTTATGGGAGGTTTTGCTTAGTTTTCAAATAAGAAAATAAAATGAAACTAAATTAACGAAAGCAAATTAAAAAAAACATTCAAAAATGATGAAAAGTGATGAAATCGTTAGGGACCCGATTATCGGTTCTATCTCTGCCTACGCTCAGTCAAACATTCTTCATTGAATTGTTGTTCTTTTACCCTTTCTAGCAACTATTAATCATAGGTTAACAATAAGTTCTATTAACCCTGATTTTCCCTTAGATCATGTTTAATTAAGAGACGCTCATTAATTAAACCTAGTTATCAAACAATCTAGGATACGATCTCTAGATTTAATTGGACAGTCGTATTACGAATTAGGAAAATAGATTAATTAAGGCAACAACCACACAAACTCGGGTCATTTAACCTAGATTATATTATCCCTAATGATTCGATACCAATTGAAAGCACAACAATTACGGATTGTATCCATAATGTTCTAAAATCATTATTTTCTACAAATGAATCTTAACATAAATATTATTGATTATATTGAAGATTCTAGCAATACCCAAACACAACAATTACAGATTGTGCTCAAGATTCTAACAATGGGTTCATATATAAACAATCTAACAATAACGAGAATAAAGATCATTCATACATAAAAACCTAAATCCATAAGCATAGGAGCATAGGATAACATAATCAATCCCTAAAGAGAGAAAGGACAACAAAAACAGTGAAAGAAATGCTTAACTGGGTTCCTTGGCGTCGATATTACCTCTGAATCAAGTTGGGAAAGCCTAGCTCTCTATAGGTCTCAAAGCGATGAGAGTTTTGCCCCTTTATTGCCTCCCTAAACCCCTAAATTGTTTTCTCCAACTTTTCAGCACATTTCTGTCGTCAAAACGATGTATTTATACTCAGGTATTTAGGTGACTTGGTAGCATCATGGGCATGTATGGTGGTATCATGCCCATGACAAATCACACGCCTATGACAATTAAGTCATGGGCGTGACTAACATGCTCACCCATGACTTTTATGTCATGACCGTGAACAATTTTCTACACTCTTCATTCTTGATATTTTCAACATATACTCTTTATTTTATGTATTTTCTTTTCTACTCTTGCTCTAATCCTTCTCTTTCTTGCTCCATAAAGATAAGTGAGTCTGAATCTCAGGAAGACGACTCAAAGAATGTGCTTTTAACTCACTTCAATTCTTACACTTCAAAATTGTACCTAAAACCAAATATGAACTAAAGTGAATGTCTTAAGCATTTCATATCATTAAACACTAAATTTTATAGAATAAATGTACAAATCAATTAAGCACATTTCAATTTCTCCTGCACTTAGCTTTTGACTGTTCTTGGAAAAAACATCAAAATCAAAGTCACAGACCCAAAATATTTACTCATTTCCTATATTTCCCAAAAAATATAGTCATAAGTAAAGATAAACAACTTTCAAAACCCTAGCAAGAACTTAACATTCAACGCTTCTACTCATGGCTAATCAACGTTCATCTCCTTTAGAAATTGATCAATATAGAGATAGACTTGGACAAAATGTGTTTAAACAAGATAGATTCATAGGTACACTCAAATACCATTCATGATCATTCCACAACTTTACATATCATTTTATTTCTCCACCATTAAGAGTCACATGCATAATCATGAATCAAAGGACTTTTCAAGGTTGTAATGTGGGCAAAGGTAAGGTGAGATGTATTTGGATAGTGTAGTGCAAAAGCCATCAAAGCTATTGAAACAAGAAAAACACTCAATATACCATCAAGTGCAAAAACCAACATTCACTCACGATTGTGTCATCAACTATGATGAATGCAAAAATTATGTTTCCTAGCTCAAATTCAAGCTCTCTCATCACAAACCACATCAAGCATATATCACTCACAAAAGTTGATCATAAATAAGAATTTGTAACCATTGGGATTGACCAATGAAAGCAACGTCCACCTCATATCCAACATACTCAAGTAACCCATTCAATATAACTTTAGGAGCAAAGACTAATCATAAATAACTTTGCAAACCATATGCATTTCCTCCTTGATAATTTTATTTAAACGTTTTTATTTTTATTTTTCTTTTGCCTTTTCTTTTAACTTTTCCTTTTTCTTTTTTTCATGAAAGAAGCTATATAAATATGGGAATTACAAGACATAAATTGGAATCCCAATAATTTTAACCATCCCACACATATGCATACCCCAACACTTAGAATTTTATCCATCCACAAACTCAACAATCAACAATTGCTTTACTAGCTTTAAGGCTAAAGTGAGACACTTGGTTAGGTTTAAAGCATGTCATGTGGTTAGCACAAAAAATAAAAGATAAATAAAGCTCAAGGGCTTTAACAAAGGAAAATTAATATAAATGGGTGAGCTATTTGGCTAATGTAGCTTGTACAAACAAAGAATGCTTGATCATTTCCATATTAATGCATGTGATAAAAATGTAGTCTTGAATAGAAAATTAAGGCAAAATCAAGATGTAAATGTCATGAAAGTCACACATAAACAAAAGACAATGAGACTAATATGAATGTGTCAGTTTAATAAGGCTCAAAATTTCACTGACTTTGTCTACCACTAGTTACTACTCTTCTAAAGATAATGCGTCTTGACCAATCACAAGAGTAAAAGTACATGATAAAGTTGCCATGGATTCTTCTAGTCAATTTATTCTCTAGTCATGACTATATAGTCCTAGAAGCAATAGAAAAATAGAAAATGTTTGTTTTTTCCTTATTCTCTCTCTCATTTTGTTGAAAACTTAAAAATAACCAAGAAACAAGCAAACTTAAAAAAACATGCATTTTGTTTAGTGTTGTTGGCTAGAATCCATACTTTCTCCCCAAGTGATAAAATTATGATCTTCAGGTGTTACAGTTTGAGTTTCTTCCACATGAGGTTTTTCTGAATAGGGCCTTAGTTGAAAATCCTTCATATTCAGCATATGCCCTATCTTCAGATTCTTAATCCCTACTAAGTTCCCTCACTCTTGAAATATTTGGAATGTCTCTTCACCCTTTTCTTCCTCATTCAATTTTTCTAACCTGCTAGGTAAAGGTAAAGAGTTAATCTTAATAACATATTGAAACTTAGTATTTACCTCTGAGCTAAAAGATGTATCCTTTTCTGCTTCGAGCTTCTTCTCCACTTCTTCGACACAAGCAATTCCTTGAGTAGCACTCTTAAATTTCTCAAGCTCCTCTTCACCCAGTAATGTCTCTACACCAACGTCCCTTGGGTACACCTCAAGTTGAGATGGTTGCTTCTCTTCACTTTATGATTTAAGGCAATCAAGAGCTTTTGCCATCTGACCCATTTGATTTACTACATTTTTTAGTCTGAACATAATGTTTTGTTGGACTTGCCTCATTTCCTACTATAACTACTGTATACTCTGTTGAATAATCTGTTGAAGTTGAATATTATTAGAAGTCATAATATTAAGCAAGTCTTCCAAAGAGGACCTGATTTGTGATAAGAAGCTTTTAGTCTATATGGAAATTGCTGTGTGTTCAGCATACTATCAAGGAAGTAATTTGATGATTATCCCATCCATAATTAAATTTAATATGATCATTTCAAACTTGGTTATAAGATTGGGAATATGAGTTATAAAAAAATTAATTCTGTCCATGAATTTTTTAACACAACAAACATTAAACGAAAAGTGAAAAGATCAAGAAATAAATGAAAAAACTATTTAGAAACAAATATGTACAAAAAACCAATTAAAATCAAGAACAAAATCTAAAACACCGTACTCCCTGGCAACAGTGTCAAAATTAACAATAGCGTGTCGTAACACTACTTAAAATAACTAGACTTACAACTATAGCAGTGGTGAGTTTGGGTCGATCCGATAGAGAGTGTGTGTAAAGATTTTCAAATGAAATCAATCGATGTTTAGGTTATTAGGGGGTGGGGGTTTATTTGGTTTTCAAATAAGAAAATAAAATGAAACTAAATTAACGAAAGACAATTAAAGAAAACATTCGAAGATCATGAAAAGTGATGAAATCGTTAGCGACTCGATCATCGGTTACATCTTAACCTACACTCAATTAAACATTCTTCATTGAATTGTTATTCTCCTACCCCTCCTATCAACTATTAATCATAGGTTAACGATAAGTTCTATTAACCCTGGTTTTTCCTTAGGTCGTGTTTAATTAAAAGACGCTCGTTAATTAAACCAAGCTATCAAATAACCTAGGATACGATCTCTAGATTTAATTAGACAACTGCATTATGAATTAGGAAAACAGATTAATCAAGGCAACAACCACACAAGCTCGGGTCATTTAACCTAGGTTATGTTATCCCTAATAATTCGACACTAATCGAAAACACAAAAATTACGAATTTTATCCTTAATGATCTAAAACCATTTATTGCTACAAATGAATCTTAACATAACAATTACAAATTATATTGATGATTATAGTAATACCCAAACAATAGATTGTGCTCAAGATTCTAACAATGGATTTATACATAAACAATCTAACGATAACGAGAATAAAGAGCATTCTTGTTGGGTTAGCCATGGATGTATGCATCACATGCATGAAAAACACAGAATCATACATGCATGCATAGATATGCAAGAACATGAAATATAAAACATTTTTACCTTTTTTTCTTCTCCTTTTTTATTTCTTCTCCTTGTTTAGGTTGTTGCAAACACCAAACCCTTCCTTGGTCACCCAAGAACACACAAAATTCAAGAAGAAATAATGTATAAGGGTGATTTGAGCACCAAACTAGATGAGTTCTAGTAGATGCTCAAAATGATAGAAGATAG
>JANQAP020000200.1:3383619-3405787 GCA_026874005.2 Erythroxylum coriaceum
ATGATTAATCTTGAATTTTGAGATGTTTTGATAGTGAGCGGAATGTAAATGGGAGTAGATTATGTGAGAGAGTATAAGTGAGAAAGAAATGGTGTTTAAGTCGATTAAGTCGTAGAAGAGAGGAAGAAGAAGAGAAGAAGTGCTGCAAAATCTGGAAAATATTGAATGCACAATTGTGCATCTGAAAAGTTTCTGAAATTGAACATACTTCACTCTTTTTGATATAACTTATTCTCCTGACCTCCAAATGACATGGGATTTGAATCAACGAATTCATAATACATTGTTATTTATCTCCACCAAAATTTGTAGCCATATGAATTAAATTGGAAGCGATTGATTGATGAGTTTAGGATGAAAATGTTGAGGTGTGCTGGAATATTATGAACTGGAATATTTTCATTGAACATGCTTCGGTTTTTTGCTTATATCTTGGTATATAGATTTCCAAATGTGTTGATTCTTAATTCAGATTAAACAAGAGACATATTTCTACAACTTTTTTGAAGAAGTTGAATTTTAATTCTGTCTCTAAGAATTTCAAAATCTGACTTGAAATTGAGTCTTGGCTTAGGCTATAAAACTAACCGCGACAGAAATCATTTCCTATTGTTATCGAATAAACTGTATTGATATAGGCCAAATCAGATAAAAGTGTCTTCACAAAAGTTGTATTTTATTCTGATATATTTCAATTGGTATAACGTTTGTAATTTTTGGATATTGGAATTAAGAGATATGAGTCATACAACTTGACAGCATGATCATGCACTAGCTAAATTTCAAATGTACTTAGTCTACAGTATTTTGAACATAACTCATACAATAATGAACCAAATTGAATGATCTTAGAGTCATTAGAAACTTATGGCATAGGGGAACAATTGTCTAGAAGAAAGTGTTATAGAAATACACCATTTTTCCTAATGATAATAATTATGCAAAGTGGACCCGAAAGTGTTTTTAGACAAATCTGGACTGATTAATTGAGTATTGATATATGAATGAATATTGTGACCAGAATAAAAGAATTGTCATGAACATGCTTTGTACATATTTCATATACATAGACGTGCATAACTGAATACTTATACCATTGTGCAAAATTGTGATATGTATAAATGTGTTTTGCATGATATAGAGGAGCATTTAGAGCGTCATCATCCAGACATTGCCAGGACTTCAAGGCAGTAGCTTTCTAGAGTGATTTGTGAGTAACCTAAATGGTCTCACTTAATATTTTTTTGCTATAGATTCTGTACTAAATGTGGAATGAATTTTTTGTACTGATTCCGGATATAAAGGTCCGAAGATTTTGATTCATGAATGTGATATTGAAGTGTTCCTTGAATGTGAATTTGGTGAAATATGTGTTACTCAACATGTTTTTTTTAATGCCGGATTAAGGCCAGATGATATATGTATATGGGACTAAAAATGTGATTGAATGGGAATGAGATTGAAAATGAGAATGATTGAAAATATAATTGATTGAATATGAATGAGATGCATTTCATACATGAATGCATGATCAGATAATGATCGTTGTGACATGAGTAGCCACAAAAAATGAGCGTAAAGCTCCGAAATGTGGTATAAAGCCAAAGGCTCGATATATACAATGAGCCCTATATCCGCAACAGGTAAGGGACAATATCAATAAGCTCGGTATCGATAATAGATATAGGACAGTTTAGGCACTTAGTCAAAACAATACAATAATTGAAAGTGGGTCACATGAACATTGCATACGCACTTATTAAGTGTAATTGACTGATTGAATGGTAATGTAAATATGTATTTAAATGAGATTGGGATATGAACATTCTATGATATGTGGTGCAAATTGTTAAATGGAAAATTGTGCAATATGTGCTTATATGATTTGATATGTGGTATGAATTGGGTGAATCATCGAGGATGGTTACATCATTGAGTTCGCAAAACTCACCAAAATTGCAACGTTGATATTTTAGGTCCGAGACAGGACATTAGAGATAGACATTTTTGTCAAGAAATGGCTCAAAGGTTGGTCAACTGAGACTGAAGGATTAGTTAATAGTTTATGTACAAATCCTCTGTCAAGCAGTGTGTTATGTATAGACATTTGACATTGTATATATTCGGATGGTTTTGTAAAGCTACAATGTAAGTTTGGTTTTTATGAAATGAAATGAGGAATGCAGTTGGTTTTAAAATTTGGTGACTTTTCTGTATAATAGTTGACGTCATGATTAATTTGGATATGTGATTGCTCTAACATGCCATTATTATAGATTATATACTGGAAAGTCCATAGGGTGTTTCGGTATGTAAGTGAGGTGTTAAATTTTTGTATCAGAGCATGGTTGGCATCCATAGAGACATATAGAAATGTTAAACATGAAATATAGTAAGAAATGTAGATGATAATGGGAGTTATTGTTTATGATAGGCCATCCAACGTAGGTGATCAGGAAGGACACTCAGCTGACTTAGGATCGACAAGAGCTAATAGAGAGTCTTCAGTGCCTCGACCTGAGGGAATGCCTCCAAGAGTTCTGGGGAGAAGGGATAGGAGGTATAATAGGCTACGAAAGCAGGGGGCTATAGACTTCTACGGAAGTACAGACCCTGTAAAGGTCGAGGGATGGTTAGAGAGGACTGAGCGAGTATTTGATCAGATGGATTGTGAGGCTGATGAGAGATTTGATTATGCGGTCTCACTACTGCAAGGTCCAGCATATCAATGGTGGAAAACTATTCCAAATAGTACCACTAGGCCTTGCAATTTGAATTGAAGAGACTTTCTGAGGGCCTTCAGGGAAAATTACATGCCCAAAATCTACCTGGACAGAAAGATGAAGGAATTTATGAATGTTCACAGGGTGTTTCGGTATGTAATTTATGATAGTGGGGTGTTACAGTTAGGGATCCTATGATCGTGGGAATTAGCATGAATCCCACGATCGTGGGTTCTTGTCTTACAACTCCTCCACTTCTCTTCTCTTTTCTTGGTCCCTAGCTCAATCAAAAAGGTGGCCACCCTCTATTCCTACATCAAAATGATCAATTCTTATCCTAAATCAACATCAAACATAAAAGAACATCCATGAAGATCAAACTAAACAAAAGCATACAAAATAAGTCCTAAAACATAACAATAATAACCTATTATACAAGAAAAACATGCCAAATACGTAGAAAAACACACGCTAATGCACAACCATCACACTTAATGAGAGGTAACTCATATAATTGCATGACTTTTATGTTTTTCTATTTATTTAGTTAATTTTCTTTATTTAAAAAAAACTAGGTTGTGATTGAACTGGTCACACTCGTGACTCTCCTTCAGCCCCTTTAAATAACCCCCTGAATACCTAGCATGCTTATCTTCATATTTTCCTTATTTTCAAATCTGTTCGACGTTCTCCATCTTCTCCAACCGCAACCAGCACGGAGTCGTCACTCCTCACCCAGACACTATGCGACATTCCTCACCCAGCTTTAGCCACAACAACACACTCCTTGCCCAGGACATGCGACCAACCACACTTCTCAGTCCAACGTTTACTGTCGCTCCACTCAACACCGCATATCTGTGTGTCACCTCCCTCATCACAACACACACCTGTGTGCACCACACTAACCAAGCAAAAGCAACCACACTGCCTCTACTAACAGAGCCAAATATGCCTCCACGACTGCGACAATCCAAAGTTTCCTCATCTCTACCACACAAGCCAAATTTAGGTATCCCGTTCCTCAACTTTCAAACTAGAGAGCACCAGGAAAGGTAAAATAGTAGTTGGGGCATTCGTGACTTGAATTGCGAAATATCTTGGCTTGCTAACCGATAGAACACCTATGTGGCTAGTTTTAGGCAACTCGACTCTCGACTTGAAATCTATGGTGTCAATGAAGGTTATCAAGCAGCAAGGTAATCGTTATTTTCTTATCTATGATGATATGGGGGAAGCTTCAACCAATAAATGAGCTTGAGTTATGGAAATGGAATCTGCACAAAAAGATGATGTTCCATTGCTCAAAGAAATGCATCAAAGTTCTCCAACTACTTTGGTGGAGTACCAATCATTGCTAAATCAATTGACAACATTTAAATGGCGAATAAATGATAGGCTCCACAATATTGAGGCAAGCATAGCAGAGATCTGAACCTTCATGGAGAATTTGAATGCTCACTTCAAACAGCCTCCACCCCCTCTTAGTATCATATTTCTATCTTTTTCCTTTTTATTGCTTGCTGTTTTAATTTCTTTTAGTTTTAATCTTTGTCCTTGCTTGCGTTCTTTTGCCTCTTAGAACCCTCTTTCATTTTCTTATCACATTAAGAGTAATGTGATGTTTAAGTGTGGGGGGAATATTAGTTAAAAATATTTATTAATTATGAGTTGTGTATTTATTTTTCCTATTTAATAGTTAGAGAAGCATGATCATGACATAAACTCGATCGGGATTAGAAATGCATAATATGAGGGAATGACTATACTTGTATGCTTAGACTAATTAACTTGGATTTTGGTTAAAAGGACATTATCTTGTAATAATAGATGAATGAAACTTTTCATTTGGTAAGAATTTGAACCTTTTTGAACTATTAAACACCAAATTCAAGTATTCTTTGTTGAGAGTTTTCTTTCATGATTAAGAAACTCTAGAACTTGCTTGAAAATGCTAGTTGAGATCATATCATCTTATGAAAATATTGAAATGATGAAGGCAAATAGGATTTACCCCTTTGTTTAAAAATCCACCATGATGTTACCTTTAATGAACCCACTTTGAGCTTAACATGAAACCTTTTCTTATTTTAAACCCAAAATATGAGCCTTGACCTTAATTATTTATCCTTTCCGTTATACACACCCTCAGGCAAGTTTAGCATTTGAATGTGTATGATTGGGTTTAAGGAATATTTGTTTGAAAAAGTGTAGGGGAATCATATCATATAATTGGCTTTTGAGTTAGGAATGGGTAGGGTTATAATAATTTGTATCTCTCCTCTACATTTTTCTCTTCTAAACTTGATCTTGTTGTAAATAAATAAATGAAAAATATAGTAAAAAAATCAATCAAAAAAGAAAAAAAGTAAAAGTAAGAAAAGAAGAAGAAGAAGACATAGAAAAGAAAAGGAAGGAAGAGAAGGTGACCAAAAAATGAAAATAAGAGGAGAGAAGGAAAAATGGGAAGTGTTAATTTTGTTAAATGAGAGGAAAGAATTCAGTGTTTTATGGTTCATTGTTTTGTATTATTTTAAATGCTCAATTAGTGTTGTGGTTTTAAATTGTGATTTTTCTTTTCCTACCTTTATCCCAACCCATTACAACCGAAATAAAGACCTTCGAATTGATGCTTGCATTTGATATGAGTGGTGGAGATTGGATTGGTAAGTAAGCTTATAGTAGAGGCCTTGTATGAAATGAACGATGAGTGAATATATTACCTTACCTTTGTGTCTAATTTTTGTTGAATTTTGCTTACATTCATACCTTGATTTTAGTTAGTTTTTAATCCAAATTTGCGGTGAATTAAAAATGATGAGAATATTACATGGATGTTAATTGGATTGTATTGTGAATGTTACATAGAAATCAGAGGAATTTTTCATGAAAATTGCATATGACACCCTTGGTCATACCTGTAAACACGTAAGTCATGGGTGTGAGTTACATGGACACA
This sequence comes from Erythroxylum coriaceum, assembly GCA_026874005.2. NCBI lineage: Eukaryota > Viridiplantae > Streptophyta > Magnoliopsida > Malpighiales > Erythroxylaceae > Erythroxylum > Erythroxylum coriaceum. The sequence continues at coordinate 3,389,302 of JANQAP020000200.1, forward strand.
CCCATGGCTATGTAAGTCACATGTCTATGTAACTTATAGGCGTGTAGCCATGGTCACACCCGTGACCATGTAAGTCACGGTTGTGTAGCCATTGGTCACACCTATGACCATGGCTACTTGGGGATGAAAAAGGTGGTCACACCCATGACCGCCTCATGCACTTCTGTGACCCATTTTTCTTTAATTTATCAACTTGTTACGTGTCATGCGTAGGATGGACAACTCCAAAACCAAGACCTAAGACAAACTACAAATAAAAAGAGTAAGGGAGGCAGTAGTATACAGAGATTCCATTCTTCATTACATTCACTCTTCATTCTCTACACACAGACATATTCAGAGACATAAAGGAAATAGAAAGAAAGAAGGGAAAAAGAGAAGAGAACAAAAGGAGTCAGTTAAGAAGAGAGAAACAAGGCAGAGAGTTGGAAGCATAAACAAGCCTTTGACCATTTGGTGAGAACAAACTAAAGCAGAAGGCAAGAGCTAATGCGAGAAGCTTAAGAGGGGTAGGAGACCACCGCACCTCACTCACCTGTTCTCTGTTTGCTTACTCTGTTTATCATCTATCACATTGTTTCTTGTTGTTTATTGGACATGTTACTTTTATAGCTTAGTGGACTGTTACTTGTTTTCTTTTCATAGTTAATATGGTTATTTACTTAGTTTGGTGCTTGAATACTTTTCTTAGACTGATAAAATAGGATCTAAGTATTTGAGAATGATGAACCGTATTTGTGCTATGATGGGCTAAATCTTTTTCTTAAGAATTAATGTAGCTATTTTAATCAACTATGCATAAATGAGTTACGATTTTGCTTTCTTATTAATTGTTGTGGTTTCTCAGCTGAATGGATGTAATAGCATTACCAAATATTGCATCATTTTAGTATTAAAATAAGAATCAAGAGAAGTTTAATACGCAACGAGAAACTATGGCCGCTTAGGTTAAGAACTAGGAATATATTAACTTAAATGATAATTAGTAGTCGAGTTTCCATAATTAATTTAGATAATAACTTGTTTAATACAAAAGTTAGATTAGTTCATTATTCGAGTTGATTTAGAACCTAGCTGTTAATTTTATTAAGACAACTATCTAATCATTTCCCTTAATCATGCATAGGAGATTAAATTAGTGAAATTAATTTTTAAGAATTTCCATTTCGATAAATCTATTTGTCTTTGCTTCATGTTGAATCATTATACTTTCAGTTTAATTTTGTGATTTTCTTTAAGCCTTAACTCAACAAATTGGGATAAAGTGTTTAGGATTGCATTTGTTTTTATTTTTGTTCAAGGTTAATTTAAGTGAACCAATTTTACCTCCGTGGGAGACGACCTTGGATAATCACTACAACTACCTCATATACTTGTGAGTAGGATAGCCTAGGTAATTTTTAGAACTTAATTTGGGCACAACAACTGACACATCCATATCAATCTCATTGTCTTTTGTTCATCTGTGACCTTTATAACATGCACATCCTAACTTTGCTTTGATTTTCTATTCAAGATCACATTTTTATCACGTGCATTAACATGGAAATAATGTAGGCATTCTTTGTTTCATGAACTACATTAGTGAAATAGCCTACCCTTTAATGTGAATTTTCCTATTTTTTAACCCCCTTGAGCTTTATTAACCTTTCTTTTTAAGTTAACCACATGACATGCTTTAGACCTAACCAAATGTCCTACCCAAGCTTTAAAACTAGTGGAGAATTTGTTGATTGTTAATGATTGTGGATGTGCAAGAGTATAAGTATGGGGGTGTGCGTATGTGTAGGATGGTTATAATTATTAGGACGTTTTTTTTGTCTTATCAATGAAATTCCTATGTTGACGTAGCATCTTTCAATTTTCAGATGAAAAGAAAAAGAAAGAAAGAAAAAAAGAAAAGAAAAAGAAAAAATGTTTAAATAAAAATATCACGGAGGAAATATATATTTTTTGAAAAGTTATTCATGATTATTTCTCCTCCTAAATTTGTATTGATTTGCTTATAATATATATGAGGAAGATGTGGCGTTAAAGGTCACTACTTATATTTTCAATGTATTGATATCATCAATTTTTATAAGTGATCCCTTCTAATTAGTTACGCTTCATGTAGTTTGTGGTGTGGGAGCTTGAACTGAGTTGTGAAATGTAGCTTTTACATTCATCATAACTGATAGTACCTAGTGTTGAATGAAAATTAGTTTTTGCACTTGATATTATATTGAGTGTTTTTCTTGTTTCACTAGCTTTGATAGCTTTTATGCTACACTATCCAAATATATCTCAGCTTACCCTTGCCCATATTATAACCTTAAAAGTCCTTTGATTCATAATTATGCAAGTGAACCTTAGTGGTGGAGAAATGAAATGATTTGCAAAGTTTTGGAATGTCATGATCATGAATGGTATTTGAGTGTACCCATAAACTGATCTTATCTAAACACATTTTCAAAGTCTACCTCTAGATTGCTCAGTTTCTAAACATGATGAATGTGTATTAATCATGAGTAGAAGCGTTGAATTTTAATTTCTTGTTATTGTTTTTAAAAGTTATTCATCTTTGTTTATGGCTATATATTCTTGGGAAATATAGGAAATGAGTAAATGTTTTGGGTTTGTGACTTTAACTTTGATATTTTGCCAAAGGATGGTTAAAAGCTAAGTGTAGGGGAAATTGATATGTACTTAATTGATTATGCATTTATTCCATAACACTTAGTATTTAATGATATGAAATGCTTAAGACATTCACTTTAGTTCATATTTGATTTTAGGTACAATTAGGAAATGAAATAGCTAAAATGAGTCAAAGCACTATATTTGATCTATTTTCTTAAGATTCACACTCACTTTTCTTCATGGAGAAAGAAGGAGAAGGATTAGAGCAAAACGAGATAAGAAAATGCATAAAATGAAGAGTATATGTTGAAAACATCAATAATGAAAAGTCTAGAAATGACTCACAGCCACGACATAAAAGTCATAGGCGTGAGCATGTTAGTCACGCCCATGACTTATTTATCATAGGTGTGACACTTCATGCATGCCCATGACTTATTTTTCATGGGTGTGACATCACAATAGACACCCATGACTCATATGTATGCCTGTGAACAACATATGCACTCCTTTGAAATGTTGCTAGCTCACCCAAAAACCTATTTTTGAGTATAAATACATCGTTTTGATGATAAAAATGTTATAAAAGGTTAGAGAAAACAATTTAGGGGTTTCGGGAGGTGACAAAGGGGCAGAAATCTCATCTTTTGGAGACCTATGGGGGGCTAGGCTTTCCCGACCTGGTTCGGAGGTGATATCAACACCGAAGAACCCGGTTAAGCATTTTTTTCATTGTTTTTGTTGTTCTTTCTCTCTTTAGGGATTGATTATGTTATCCTACACTTATGGATTTGGGTTTTCATTTATGAATTCTCTTTATTCTCGTTATCATTGGATTGTTTATGTATGAACCCATTGTTAGAATCTTGAACATAATCTGTAATTGTTGTCTTTAGATATTGCTCAAATTTTCAATATAATTCGTAATTGTTATGTTGAGATTCATTTGTAACAACTAAAGGATTCAAATCATGAGGGATACAATCCATAAAGCATAACTTAGGTTAAATGACTCCAGCTTATGTGGTTATTACCTTGATTAATCTATTTTCCTAACTTGTAATGCGACTATCCAATTAAATCTAAAGATCGTATCCTAGATTGTTCGATAGCTAGGTTTAATTAATGAGTGTCTCTTAATTAAACATGACCTAAAGGAAAACTGGGGTTAGTAGAGCTTACTGTTAACCTATGATTAATAGTTGCTAGGAGTGGTAAGAGAATAACAATTCAATGAAGAATGTTTAATTGAGTATAGGTTAAGATAGAACCGATGACCGGGTCCTGATTTCATCACTTTCATCATTTTTGAATGTTTTCTTTAATTTTTTCATTAGTTTGGTTTCATTTTATTTTTTATTTGAAAAAAACAAAACCACCCTAAATCTAAACACCATTTCTTTTCATTTCAAAAGCTTTACAAACAGTCTTTGTAGGATCGACCTAGACTCACCACTATTATAGTTATAATTCTAGTTATTTTAAGTAGTATTATGATGCGCTACGTCAATGAGTTGTAATTGTCAAAAAATGTCCCCCTGTAGTATTAATGTGCTCTATGTTTCCCTTTTATAAAATCAGACACCCATCTGTTGGATAGTTCGTGTTTCCACATATACCATAAACTTTTACCTATGCTTTTCCTATAGCAGTTTGCCTGAAAAAGGATGTTAGTTTATCTAAATGATGTTCTATAAATGAATTTTTTACCTTATTTATTCAACTAACATTGTTGTGAGTGCCAAATTGTTGAGTATTAGCTACCATATGCTCAATTAAAATTCTGCCATCCATATAAATCTTTTCACAGAGTTCCCCATCACTCAAGCTCCTTTCCATAGATAACAATCTTTTGTAAAAATATTGGATAAGGAGTTGTTTTGATAAATTGTGGTAGGGAAAGCTATCACATAACTTCTTAAAGCACTCCCAATACTCGTAAAAGGATTCTTTGTTGTATTGATTTATCCCACATATCTTTTTTTGTATGTTGGTTATCTTCGATGCTGTAAAATATTTCTCCAAAAATAGCCTCTTCGTTTTGATCCATGTGCTAACACTTCTAATGAGCAAATAGAAAAGCTAGTATTTTGTAACATCATTCAACAAAAATGAAAAGGTCTTTAACATGATATGTTCATCTGTCACATCCGGAGGTTTCATACTAAGACAAAACCACATCAAGCTCCTTAAGATGCTTATGTGCATCCTCACCTGCAAGTCTATGAAAGTTAGGTAAAAGATGGATTAGGCCAGACCTAAGCTCAATGTTAACATGCTCAATAAAATTTGGAAAACTGATGCATAAATGCCTTTGATTCAAATATGGGATAGCTAACTTTCTTAGAGTTCTTGGATTATCCATGGCTTCCTCAAGTCAATTCCTTATTCTATTCCTAGAGTTCTTCTAACTTCACTACATAATCTTCTTAGCTTAATACATGTCGAATGCACTAGAAAATAAAACCTAACTCTGCACATTAAGATTCATAACAGTGGCCAGTAGGGATTGTATCCACAGGAAATTTACGTGTAGCTTTTATAATGAAAAAAAAAAGATTTTTAGAATATAAAGGGGGTTTGGCTGGATGTAAATAAGAAAAAAATTGAATCAACGAAAGTAGTTTAATTTAAAAGTAAGAAAATGATAAAATTGGTGAATGCATTTAGAATCTAGTTCTTGGTTCAATCTTAGCCTACAAACAAATGAACATACTTGATTGTCTTGTTGTTTTCATACCTCTCTTAGAAAGTATTAATCATAGGTTAAAAATAAGCTCTATTAGCCTCGGTTCTCCCTTAGGTTATGTTTAATCAAAGTAAGCTCTTTGGCTAAACCTAACTATCATACAACCTAAAATAAGCTCTCTAGATTTAGTGGAATAGCTACAATATGAACCAGGAAAACAGACTAATCTGGACAACAACCACATAAGCTCGAGTCATTTAACCTATGTTATGTTATTCCTAATGACTCAACACCATTATTTTACCACAAATAAATCAGAAACAAAACTATTACTCATTGTATTCAAGATTCTGGCAATGGGTTTATATAAAAACAATCCAATGAAATTATTCAAATCATTCTTACACAAATACCTAAATCAAAGCAAAAAATAACATAAACAATGTCTAGAGAGAGAAAATCAACAATACATAATGAATAGATGACCAAATGTGTTCATGGTCTTCGATTACCCCTACGAATTGGAAGAAGGAAGATTAGTTATCCATAGATCTCAAAGAAGTAGTGTTATTCTTCCTTTCGTATTCCAAAATAATTTATGTTATGGTTGGCCACTCAAATGTCTATTACTAAAAAAAAGGTTTTTGGGAAGATGCACAGTTAAATACATCACCAAAATGCTACATTCAAAATTATACACGGACGTGTATCTTGCAGTTCATGTTGAATTCTTCATTTTCTTGCATTTTCTTGCCCCATCTTCACCCTAATCCATCTTCTTCTTGTTCCATAAAGACAAATGAGTTTGAACATCAAAAGGATGGCTCAAGGAATGTGCTTTTAACTCATTTTGACTCTTGTGTTTTCAACTTGTACATAAAATCAATTATGAACCAAAATGAGTATTTTAAGCATTTTATAGCACTATTCACTAAGTGTATAGAGTAAATGTATAATCAATTAAGCACATATCAAGTTCCCCCACACTTAGCTTTTGACCATCCTCGGATAAAATAACAAAATCAAAGTTACAAAGCAAAACACTTTCATATTTTCTATATTTCCCAAGAATGAATAGTTATAAGAAAAGAGTAATAACTTCAAAAGCATGGTCAATCAACAATCATTCCCTTTAGAAATTAAACAATCTAGCTGTAGACTTTATCAAATTGTGTTTAAGAATAAGATGGATCTATAGGTACACTTCAACACCATTCATAATCAAGACATTCCATGACTTTGCATATCATTTCATTTCTCCATCATAAAGATTCACATGCATAATCATGAATCAAAGGACTTTTAAAAGGTTGTAATGTAGGCAAAGGTTAAGGAGAGATATATTTGGGTAATGTATCACAAAAATCGTCAAAGCTAGTGAAGCAAGAAAAACACTCAATGTAACATCAAGCGTAAAAACTAACATTCACTCAAAACTGGGCACTATTAGCTATGATGAATGCAAAAATTATGTTTCATAGCTCAGATTCAAGCCTTCACACCATAAACCATATGAAGTATAAATCACTCACAAAAATTGACGGTAAATAATACATTACAACTATAAGGTGTGACCTTTCAAAATAATATATCCCTTATTCATATCATAATCAAATCACCCTTTCCATACAACTTTAGGAAGAAAGACTAATCATGAATAACTTTGCAATAAAAATGCATTCCTTATTCACAATTTTATTATAATAAAATTTCTTTCTTTTCTTTTCTTTACCTTTCCTTTTGTTTTGTTTATATATATATATATATATATATAAAGAAGCTACTTAAATATCGGAATTCATTAATAAGAGATAAAATGGCATTCCATCATTTATAACCAACCTGCATATAAGCACACCCTTATACTTTTGTGCATCCATAAACATCAATAATCATAATTCTCTACTAGCTTTACGACTTAGGTAGGATATTTAGTTAGGTTTAAGGCATGTAATGTGGTTAGTACAAAAGAAAAGTCAAATAAAGCTTAAGGGGGCTTATGAAAAGGAAAAATCATATCTATAGGTAGGTTATCTGGCTAATGTAACTTGTGAAACAAAGAATGACTATATCATTTTCATGTTAATGCATATGATAAAAATGTAGTGTCAAACAGAAAATCAAAGCAAATTTAGGATGTACATGTCGTGAAGGTTACACATAAACAAAAACAATGAGATTGATATGGATTTATTATTCTATAAAAGCTCAAAATCTCACTGGCTTATTGATCGTGTCGTTCAAGCTTTAAAATTTATAAGCCCTTAAATACCGTAAGCGCACAGATTGCAACTGTAGTATAAGAGGTTTTGATCCCATGAGGAGGGGGATTAATCTAATCATAAAAATCTATGGCTGAAAAAATATGAAACTAAAAACAAACAATGCAACAGTAAGTAAATACGAGAATTGAATTCAACCAATTAAATTAGAAGTTAAATATGAAGGAATTAATAATTGAGCAATAAGCACGCACAATGGAAATCAACCAAAGAATTTACCAAGTTATGAGGAAGGGGATTTTACCTATCATTAATGCTAACATAGCTAATTATGTGTTAATGGGGTGTCGGTTCTGGATGATCCTAGGGTTGATTACTCTCTCTCGAGTTATAACCATTAAATCCTAATTTATAAACCCTAATTTGTTTATGAAATTTGTAATCTCTCACTTCATAAATTATCCAAAACCATAATTAGATCTAAAGCACTATAATAAACTATCAAAATATCACACGGGATCTTTCTTCGCACAATTATCAATATGATTTGTCACAGTTTCTATCAAATAATGTAACTCTCATTAATCCAATTTAATCATTTTTCATTCAGTTCACCCTTTTAGTTTATTACCGAATTATGCAAGAATGCAATCAAATCACAACATTCATCTAATTAACACGATCGAATAAATTATCATTAAATCAAAATAAAATCCCAAAGAAGAGTTAGATCAACATCAACATTCTACCATCTATCATCATACATTCCATCCCAACTTTATACATGAATAAAATTGAAATGAAAAGGAAATAGAAACTTAGAATGGTGATCTGGGAAGGCAGTAGCATCAGGAAACCTCCTAATCTGGGAAGCACGTCGAGACCGCTTCTTCTTCCTCTTCCTCCTCTCTTTCTCTTCCTCTTTCTCTCTTAGGTTTCCAGAAGTGGCTCCGTGAAAAAGCTCCTCATTTTCTTCTCTTGTTTTTCTTTAAATAGTCTATTATGTTTCAGGTAACCTAAAGGCTTTTTTGGGGTCTGAAAGGTCCAAAAAGTCCCTCGAAACATGAAGTTTGTAAGTATCTGCGTGTCTGTCCAACGTCAGCCACAACCATTGCCCTGCAAGCCATGATTGTGGCTCACATTTGAGCCTTATGCCACAATCATGGGCCATTCCTGGAACTTCAATCACAATCATAGCCTATGCCATGATCGCAGGCTATTGTTAATTTCGGCCTAAATATCTTTCAAAACTCCTACGTTCTTCAATATTGACACTAAAACACTAGCAAACACATCAAGGTACCTTAAAAATATAATATTTAAGCTCAAAAGTTTGTACTAACCCTTAAAACCCTTAAAACACAAATAATTAACATATTATCACATTTTTAACCTAAACAGATACTAAATGATTGAATTAACTACTAAACACGTATCAAACTATACCTTAAAACATGATGTAATTTACACTTATCACTTGTGTCTACCCACTAGTCACTACTCTTCTAAAGATAATATATATTGACCAATCACAAGAGTAAAAGTACATGCTCAAGTTTTCATGAATTATTCTAGTTAATTCACTCTTTAATTATGACTGTAAAGTCCTAAAAGCAATAGAAAAAGAGAAATGGTTTGTTTGTTTTATTTGATTCTCTCTTTTAATATACTTAAAAACACGTAAGAAATAAAAAACTTAAAAAATAAATGATGATTGATTGAATTAATTTTTTTAAGTTAGTCAATACTGTAATAAACAAGTGTTTGGTGTAGCTGTAGCTATAGCTAGTACCAACATATACAAGTTAATCCTATAAAGACAGTGATTATTATTAATTACCTTTTTCCTATTATCTACCCTATCAATTTTGGATTTTAATAAAAGAAAACAAAAATAAAGCAGGTAAAATAAAATGGGTAACGATATTGAACAGAGAATTAAGAATTCACTTAGAAAATTACCAATATCAAAAATTAATATCTAGGTTTCAAATCCCTCTAAACCCTTAACAGATTGATCTTTTATTACTCAATTGTCCTATTAATTTATTGGATCATGAAGATTTCTATGGTGTGGTAATAGTTAGCCTTGAGTCTACTAACAACTAATCCTAAGGTTCTCAATCTAATCACTCGAGTTAAAGTATGTTGAGTTGCTTTACTGATTTGATAATCCTTCTATTATGTTTGACCATAATCTGAAAGATTTGTGTCATCTTATCTAGAGGGTTGCAATTACTCCTTCCAATTATGATAGATCTATTCAAACCTATGCTTTCTCAATCTCTATGTACGAAATCAGATCGCGATCTAATATTCTCGGGTCTATTAAAACATAAATAAAACATGTCATCGGATCACAATATAACAATAAAAAAATTGCAATAATAAAATAATCAAATCATATCAAAGTATTAATATAGGGTTCATCTAACCTAAATACTAATAATATGTTTATTTACACATTAACCAACATGAAATCAAAAATACACTAAAAGAAAAACAAATTGAAAAAAAATGGGTTCATAATTCTAAATCTCTCTAATTGTCTTATATTGAATATTCATGCGATGATCTTGTATTCTGATGGATCTTTCAATGAATTCCTCATGTTTTTCGCTTCCCCGAATCAAAATTGCCCCTTGAGAATAATCTCCATGTCTGGAATTGCCTCTTAAATTCTCCTCCCCTTACTGCTTCCATTCACATCCTTTTACACTGAATTCTAAGATTTTGATCGATGCACGGTCTAATGCACGACTGTGTATAAACAAATTCTTTAGAAATCGTGAATTTGTATGGCCTAAGAGATGCGCACGACCAAATGCACTGCTGTGCATCCCTTCTTTATGTCAAATCTTCATTTTATTTCATGTTTTTATCTGAATTCTTCTCCTTTAAGTTCATGAAGGCAATTATACTCTATAAACACACTTTGAAGGCATTAAGTGCCAAATATACAATAAAAGTATAAAATATTAAGCAAAAATGCATTAAATATGAGCTATAAATATGATCAATTATACATTTATAAAACATCCCCACACTTAAGCTTTTACTTGTCCTCAACCAAACCATATTCATAATTATAAATCTACAACATCAATTCGTCATCAATCTTAATCTTTCCATTCATCTTATACATCATCATATCATATTTATTCATATTAACATACAATTAAAGTCAAGATATCATAAAATTAACTTCTCAAGCAATATTAATAATAATCATATCAACAATCTTATTGAAATCAAAAGTATATATCTTACACCCTCACTAAGATGTCACTCAATGCACTCAAATGTTTAAGGTGAAAAACATTAAAATTCTCAATCAATGCATAGTAGAACTCTTACCATATGCTTGCAATAAGATAACATTTCCACCACTTATGTATAAACTAGGAACAAAAATTCAAAGGTTTTTATTGTAATTCAATTATGCACCTTATTTTTGTTCTAATATATCCAATATATTAAAACAAAAATAAAATGCATAATTGACTCTTAATAAAGAACTTTGGATTTTTATTTCTAGTTTATACAGAATATTAATGCATGATTTGATTTTATATTTTTTAGATTAAGAAATTCTCTTGTATTAATAGATCTACTATAATTGGAAAGAGCTACATATAAACCTAGAGATAAGCCGATATAAATCCTATAGATATATTAAGGTCAAACTTAATAATAGAATTCAATCAATAATGCAATCCTAGGGGTTTTAACTAGAAAGATTTTTTGTTAATCAACTGATGGATTAGTTGTTAATAGTTTTGAGAAAGATATTAACAGAAGATAGGAATTTTCAAGTTCAATAATCAATAATTTAATTGTAAAATAAGGAGTTAATATTTAATGATTCTTAGGTGGATTCATTACCTAAACTTAGTTTTACCCTAAATAGACAAGGCTACATTGAGGGAAAAAGAACTCTAATTTTTGTGCCTCCATTTTGCTACATTAGGAAAGATCCAAGGAAGAGGAAGTAGAAGAGAGAAGGAGGAGAAAGGAAGAGAGAAGAAGGGTTGTTGTGTTGCTATCTTCCTGATCCATCTCGACCCATCCAAGTGACATTTCATTACATCTTTGTTATTCTTTTTGTTGAATGTATGAGATGGATTTGGGTTTGATGATGATGTTCTAAACTCCTTTAGGGATTTGTTCTTGAATCAATGTTAATGTGATTACTTTTGATGTTAATACATTGGGTATTGAGGTTATTTGTTGTATTTGCATGCTTCGGTAACAAATCGAGAGAGTGAACCGATAGTGTAACACCCCCTATACGGAACGTACAACCATCCACACACATAGCAACCAAATTCCTATACACGCATTCAAGGTATATAATTCTATTCAATGCTATACATATACACATTACAAAACTCGCCAATGCTTAACATTATCATTTAACAGTAATAATACACCTTTATATTTACATGGTAATCTAAAAGAAAAACATACAATTTCCTATCTTCATTACATGTGTAATCATTTGTAACTAAAACACATTCCAAAAGTGCCTTTTCTTTTATTTGTTAGCCTTGGTCCCTGCAGATGTTCCCTGTACTTCACTCCTATGACTTGGACGTATACGGATTAACACCCGTGCTAAGCTTGAAAGCTTAATAAGGAAAACACTTAGTTTGGATGACCACTCACAGCAGTCATCCACCAAACACACACATTTAAAAGTATCATAACTCATATACCATAAATTCACATTCATAAACCAAACATTGATATTCAATGCTCATGTAAACAATGATGGCATACTTAAGCAAAGTACATAATGCAAATATGCTTCAACATATTATCCATATACCGAAAATGCACATTTATAAGCCAAATATTGATATTCATCGCTCATTGATACACATTATCAATTGCACATGATTGCAATTCATCATTACAACCAATACAAATGCTCATAAATACCAATTATTAATATTGTTATGTTGTATTTCTTATGTATGATTGTTAAGTTTTCTATCTGTGTTATGCCTGCACATTTTCTATGGGTATGGATAACCGGTGCTATGGATATCTAAAGATATCAAATTGTTAATACCCGAAGGTATCGAATTATGGATACCTAAAGGTATCAAATTGTGGATACCCAAAGGTATCAAACTGTGGACACCAATGGTGTCAAACTGTAGTACTTACACTGTAACCCTATGGGTATGCCTATCTATCCATCACCAAGACAATAAAGCAGGCATTGTAATATTTTCTTTTAATCATTTACCAATTTCATGATTAATATATTGACAAGTCATATGATATACATTTCAAGTCATAAAATCTTTATTCGTGTTCATGCATGCAAGTCATAATTCACCACCATTTGAAGGGTATCAAAATCACACTTGTATAATCATACTATACACATATGAGTAATGAATATGCATACAAATTATTTATGTATATGTAAATTTTCTTTTGAATGCATTATGCTCAATCTTATATTCTAATGTTCAGTCACTCAATTCACATGTGGTAAGTCCTATTTCATTTATTTCTAGGTATTTGAAAATTTTCATACACATTCATAAAGGTTCAGATAAGATGCGTTAGAAATTAGAAACAAAAACAATGTCATGGTCATGATGGGCACTTTCTCTATTTATACCACTACTTGTTCCTTAATATTCATATACAAAATGTCAGAACTAGGTTTCTAGGTCTTCTAGACATTTCTTCCTCTGTATCTTTCGTTTTTATGGTACTAACAATCAGTTCATTTGGAATCATAACTCATGAGATGTAGACCAAATATCACAAGCTGCTTCAAAACAGGGCATTATCATGTCACCATTTCTAATCTCAATTTTCAAGGTCATAAAGTCAAAATTAAGTCAGAGTCCCTTTTAGAGATGTTTAACTCTATAGGTTTCATATGCAACTAAAATCACAAAATGTATAGGTCTGTAGGCTGAGTTATGGCTCAAACAATGTGACTGACTCAAACAAACCCTAGAAAGAATTCCACAACACAATACTCTCCTATCATATACAACCAAATTCATGTAAAGTAACACAAAAAAACACCAAAAATCATCCCAGCAACCATTCCATATCCAAATGAATCTTTTTACACATTCAAATGTACACAAATATAGAAATTAACAAAGTGAAGTCCTGAACCTCAAATTGGCAAAGTAATTCTTCTAATGCCTTTCCTTCCCTTCCTCTTTGGCTTTGCTTGACTCACTAAATGAAAAATGATGGGATGAAGAAGTTGAAATAGAGAGGAGAAAATTTTGATGTTAAAACCCTCAAAGTGTCATTCATCTCCCCTCTCTATATGTCATTTCATGAATTTTCTAGTATTAGACAAATGTTTCAATCCCATTGGACCATATGTTACAATCATATTCGACCAAGTGTTACATTCCTATTAGACCACATGTTATGATTCTATTAGACCATATGTTACAATTCTATTGGACCATTTGTGACAATTCTATTGGACACACACAAGCTTTAATCTTACTAGTCATATATGCTTTACTCCAATTGGTCCATGTGTTAACTTTATAAAAATCACATATTGGTCCTTCTTCTTCCTTTAATTCCCACATTTTCCTATGATCTTATTAATTAATTTCATTTCCCTATGTCTTAAGTTTGTAATGGCATAAATTTCAAGCAATTTGGTTAATTATATCAGGAGTTATACTAAAAAAACTACAGTCTGTTTGAAAACAAGGACAATAGCCAGAATTCAACTTCAAAACAAAATTCAAAACTCTTAGAGGTAAAATCAGATTTGGTTCCTTCATGACAGTTTTAGACCTATGTGTCTAGTTTAATCTCCAATTGAAATTATCCAATTTGGTGGTCTACAGGCCAAGATATGGCCAAATTATAGAAATATGTTCAGTGGAACCTATCCATTCAGTGAGGTACACATCCCAAATCAACTAATTTCAGTTTTATCATGCAAGAGCAACACAAAAATACATCCAATTTAACCAAAAACATCCCATTTACTTATGGAATTCTTATGTTATCAATTCCTCTCACATCACATTCATAAATCTAAGCAAACATATCAAAAATTTTCATACATATTTAACGTCTAAGTATGTATGTCCATACCGAAATGAACAAATTATCCATTTACCCTTGTCTTTTACATTAAGTACCATTATATCTCTTACTATACTTAGATGTACTTAATTCATTATGTTCACTTCTTAATACACCCTAGACATGATATAATACTTCCAGGGTATATGTTGGGGCGTTATAGATAGCAAAATGATTAGATTGGGTAATGAGAGTTAAACAATCTAATAGATCACACGAATAATCAAATTGATAATTTATATAAAGAGACATCTCGTGTGAGGACTCGATAGTCTATTAGAGGGCTTAAGATCTAAATGGATGTGTGGGCTTTTTTTAATTAAGAAATTGCAAATTTGATTATTCAATTAGGGGTAATGATTTAGGGTTTGATGATTATAACTCAAGAGAGAGTAATCCACCCTTCGAAAGTCTAGGACTGATACTGTATTAACTCAAAAGTAATTATGTTAGCATTTGATGATTAGATAAATCCCCCTTCTCACAATTGGCTAATCTTCCTTGTGTGAAATTTGATTATTCATTGGTGTTGCTCAATTATGATTTCTTTGTGTTAATTTTACAATATCATTTTCAATCAATCTATATTCGCTTCTTTACTTTTCTGTTTAGTTTTCCTTTTCATTTTAGTTATCCTTTAGGCATTAGACAATTAGGATTCGATTAGTTCACTAATTCCTTGTTGGATCGACAACTCATATACTACGTTACGACCCGTGCGTTTGTGGAAATATTGACGGTTTTATAAATTGTAAAAGTTGCTCAACAACTGTATTTTTAGTAGCAACTGAGATAGTTAATATGAATAAAAATTGCATATTATTTACACACATTAAGTCTAAATATGAGCTTTTGAGCCTCAAAGCAATATATTGAACTAAATTACACGTTAGTATAGACTTTACGTACAAGAAACTTGATACACAAGAAGGGGGGTTGAATGGTATATCCTTTTTGTTAATATAAAATCTTGCTAAAAACTTCTCTTTCTTGTTAAAAAGATATCACAAAATTTATAAGAAAATTATTACGTAGTTAAATCACAAATAACTTCTATATTATTATTTAACAACAAAATAAACTGAAGGATAGATGATAAACACTGCGATTTTTATACTGGTTCACCCTAAACTGTGGGCTACGTCCAGTCCTCAGAGTTCGTCTGAGTTTTTTACTATACTCCAAATGATTACAAGTATTCTTTCTTCCCTTCCAGAGCCTCTTCAGGTCTCTTACAAAGTATTCATTCAGCTATCTTAGCCTCTCTAGGCTATCAGCCTTTTCTTTCTCTCACTAAAAAAATATTGTGAGCTTTTGTTAGAGTAGGGTGAGCTCTCTTCGTATCGCACTACAGAATTTCTCTTTTCTAAGTAAGCACTGAACGCTCAAAGATCACTATTTTTGTAATCGTAAAATTTGTAAGAATTTTCTCTAAGATTATTAAAATCTTCGACTACGACTAGTATTTATAACCTTCGTCTCTAACTGCTTCTTGATCTTTGATAACTGCTTCTTGATTCTTGATAACCGTCATTTAGTTAAGTTCTGTAACTAACTCTAACTAAATAACTGTTTTGACGTGCCAATGTATCTTCATGGTATCGTCTATGTCTTCTTTGCGTCTGTGTTGCCTTTGCATCTATGTTAACTTTACGTCTGCGTCTGTGTTTTGATTTTATGTCTGCGTCTGTGTTATGTTTGCGTCTGCGTCTGTGTTGTGTTTGCGTCTATATTTCGACTTTGCGTTTATGTGGTCTTTGTGTCTATGTTTCCTTCTGCATCTGTGTTTTATACTTTGTCTGCACACTTAACACACTTGTCAAAAACGTTCATTTGTTTCTAACATTAT
>JANQAP020000200.1:3507753-3520002 GCA_026874005.2 Erythroxylum coriaceum
CTACAAGTATGGGCTATGTGTCAACTCCTACTAGACTAACTATGTCACATCTAGTCCAAGTGATGTTAGTTCTTATCCTAGGATCTCATTACTCTATGTGTCATTCAAGACTCTCTTTATGACACATGATTGCTCTGGCCAGAGACTCCAAAGTAATGACCCCGACAAGAGGCTGTGGGTATCATCTCCTTCTATTAAGAGGGGTGAATCCTTTATTGGCTACCCAATTACCTTCGAATATAAATAGCTATACCCAATTACCACCTTAAGAGCAACCTCGTCTTGAGATAACAAGGAATGGTGTCAAAGCATAGGATTTATATCGAAGATATCCTTTAGTACCTCAAATATAAGGATATTTGCACCATTGCTATGATGAGATTAATCATTGACATTCGATAGATCATCCATATGTTAATCTCATAGCGGGTCATTTGATGTACTTACGACCCTTAGTAAGCATCCATATATTAACTCTAAACATCTCATGCTTACAGCTTATAAGATCTGCCTGATCAAATCAAGGAGTATAATATGTGCTAGTCTGTCCAAATTAATAATGTCCTATTTTATTAAACCTATGACTAGGGATTATTTAGATATTAATATAATTGCACATGATAGGAATCTCATTATCATGATCTCATCATGATTTCCTTCATGCTATGTTTTGTATCATGGACTTCGTTAATTCGATTTAAGATCAATATCAATTCATATATAAACGAATATCAAATCAATGAAAAAATGTCTTTCTCTTTATTAATCAAAATAAAGTTTGTATAAAAGTATTAAAGGTGATTGCCTTTAGAGCACTACTTTAACAATAATTACATACGTGAACTATATTTACTTTAATTATCAAATAATTAATGTGGTATAAGGTGTTTTGTTGTTATATTTTATGACATTTTATTAGATGTATTGCTTGTTAAATTGATAAGAAATGTGTTAATTAAGTAGAGATTGATGGATAATAAATTGTGAATAATTGGTGAAAATTGAGAATCAATAGCTTACTTAGGATAGGCTCCATTCGGTGGTCTTAAATGGAGAGGATGAGTTGATATGAGTGAGTGGTAGCTAGGTATCTGTCTGTGGAGCAGATACAGGGGCATCCTTAGTCCTGAGGATGTCCTGTGCCGATGACTAGGTACCGAACTGGTACCGAGATGTCCTAAGTCTCGGGGATATCCTGTGTTGATGGCTAGGTACTGGAGTAATACTGGAGTGAAGATTAAGAAATTAAGGTACCTATGTCGATATTTATACATTTAATTACATTTCCATCAATGAGAGATTATGATGAGATGAGCTGACAGGCCATTGGATGTACACCTACTAGGTTCAGTTAGGCCCAAGAAATTCAGTTAAATATTGGAATAAAACATAAATGGCAATTGAAATTAATAATTATGTTAATCATAATTTGGCAAAATTTTTGAGATGTTTGTTAACTATTTGGATTAGACTGAGGACTGTTGTGTATATACGTATTATGTGTTTGATTTAATCAATGGATTAAATGTTATAATTAATTATTGAGTTATGTGGTTTTAAGGGTAAGGTCGGTTATCCTTATTGAGTTAGCAGCTTACCCCTTCTCATTTTATTTTTTTAGGAGATCGACGGATTATTGATAATCCCAAAGTGCAGGACAGACCTAGTGGAGTTTAGGTAGGGCCAACAGATTACTTGTGTAAAACATTTAGATTGTATTTTTTTGAAATATGACTGCTCTAGTAATTGTGTTATGTAGAATATTTTTGTATCTGGCAAACAATCATCTCTTTTGGAACTAATGAGAAATTTGCTAATTAATGATATGTTTTGGGAACTATTTGGTAAATTATAGTTTAAGAATTTTGGGAGTGTCATATGTTGACTGCTAAAAGATCTTGGTGGACAGCTGCACTTGGAGTAAATAATGCATGAAAGAATGGAGGGTAAAGCATGCCTGCTGGAATTATTACACAGACGTGAGACATGTCTCATGGTTGTGTAGTATTTTGCATATGCAAGCCAACTGCCAAGCATTTAAGGTATAAAGCAAAGGTGGAAAGAAAAGGAGCAAAAAGCCAGTGTAGAGTGAAAACAAAGAGGACCAAAATGATTGATCGACGGTTTCTATATGATAACTTTTAATATTTTTAACGTCAATAATACTGCAAGTGCACGGGTCATTTGCGTAGTACCTAAGGTATCGATCCCACGAGGAGGGGTAATTTAATCCTAAAATCTAAGGCTTAACTCAAATTCACAAATAACTGAAATAAACAACTAGGCAGAAAATTAATCAATCAATAATCAATCTCAAGAATTAAATCCAAAATTTATAACCAAGATAGCAATTTGCACAACTCGATCAAGAATCATCCTAGGAACTACCAATTGAGAGAAAGGGGTTTTAATCTGACCTTAATGAAAACCTAATTGATTATGGAATCACTGAATTACTGGATTTAGATGGTCCTAGGGTGGATTACTCTCTCTCGAGTTATAATCTTTAACCCTAATTTAGATTATGGAATTGTAATCTCTCAATTCCTAATTAACCCAAAACTTAAATTAGTTCTAAAATTGACCAATAAACTACCAAAAATCTATGCTCGATCTCTCGTTACATAATTTTAGTAGTTTAATTCAATTCTTAATCTATCAAACTACCTAACTCTCGTTAGCCCAATTTGATGATTTTCACTCGGTTCACCCTCTCAGTTTATTACTGAATTATTAAAAACAGAAATTGAATCACAATAACTTAATAAAAACAAAATAAATCAAACTTTATTAATCTCAAAGATAAAATCCTGAAGGTGAGTATAGACATAAATCAATATTCAACAAAACCTATTCTCAATGATTATCCCAATTCTATACATCAATAAAATTGAAATAAAATAAAAAAATACGAGTGGAATGGATTAGTAGAGGCAACAACAGTGGGAAACCTCCTGTTCCGAGAAGTACTTTACATAGGCTTCTTTTTCGTGTCTCTCTTCCTTCGATTCCTTCCTTAAATCTCCTAATAAGCTCTCTAGGGTTTTTAGAATTTGGCTAATGCAAAAATCTCTCTCTTCTGTTCTTTAATGTTCCTTAAATACCTTAGCAACCCTAAGGTTCATTTGAAATCAAAACAGTCTGAAAAGTTCCTCGAAACTTGAACGTTTTCACCTATTTTCGTGTCTGTTCGATGCAGGCCACGATTGTGGTAACCCTCTTTGTTATGATCGTGACCAAAGTATCACTATCGTGGCTTGGTTCTGGCCTCTCTGTCATGATTGTGACCAAAGTGTCACGATCACAATCATGGCTCAGATACTGGTGGCTCATATCTTTCTGTCACAATCGTAGCCTTGATCCTGGTGGCTCACATCTTTCTTTCATGATCGTGGCTTATTGTGCCACGATCGTGGGCCGTGGTTTTGGCCCGAAACTTCTTTGCTCTTCGCCATTGACCTTGAAACACTAACAAACATATCAAGGTACCTCAAAAACATGACATTTAAGCTCAAAGACTTATACTAACCCATAAAAAATACTTAAACATATAAATTAACACAATTCTAACCTAAACACACACTAAACACTTAAATTAACACTTAATACATAACAAATTAAACCCTAAAACATGATGCAAATCACACCTATCAACAATAAAATCTGAAGAACTAAATGCTAGCATAAATAAAAGAAAGAATGCAGCAACTCTCACATAGGTGAGAGGGAAACCTCACTATCTTAACCCTAGGTTTTTAATAAAAGCAACAGGTGATGGTAAAGGTTTATTTTATGAAAGGTTTTGGGTGTTTTCGTTTAAAGAAAAGCATCCAAATGGTGACAGTTGTAAGACATGAAAGAATAGGAATGCTTTTGGCTAGGAAAAGCTTTGGGAGCTTTGGGAGAGAATGAAGAGAGCAACCAAAGCTCTCAACTATGAGAGACCCATAGAGGGGTAGCTTCCTGAAGCCAGTTTGGAGGTGACATCGACGCCGACGACTCGGTTAACCATTCCTCCCCTATATTTGTTGTTTCTTTCTCTCTTTAGGAATTGATTGTGTTATCCTATGTCTATTGTTTGGGTATTGTGAAAAGATGATTTGAATGCGTTCATTGGATCGTTTTATTACAAACCCATTGTTAGAATTTCAATATAATTTGTAATTGTTATGTTGAAATTCATTTGTAACGACTAATGGTTCATAATTATTAGGGATAATATAACCTAGGTTAAATGAACCCATCGTATGTGGTTGTTGCCTTGATTAATCAGTTTTCCTAATTCGTAATGTGGCTTCCTAATTGAATCTAGAGATTGTATCCTAGGTTATTCGATGGCTAGGTTTAATTAACGATTATATCTTGATTAAACACAACCTAAGGGAAAACTAGAGTTAGGAGAGCTTATCATTAACCCATGATTAATAGTTGCTAGGAGAGGTGAAAGGACAATAAATCAATGAAATATGTTTAATTAGGGTATAGGTCGAGATGGAATCAAAGAACTAGGTCCCCAATGAATTCACCACTTTCATCATTTTTCCCATGTTTTCTTCAATTTGCTTTTGTTAGTTTATTTTCATTTTATTTTCTTCTTTTAAAACCAAAACCCCCTAAACCTAAACACCATTTATTTTCATTATGAAAGCTAATTGAACACTATCTGTAGGATCTACCTAGACTTACCACTATTATATTAGTAGTCGGTCTAGTTTTATTTTGATAAAGCCTTATAACGTACTGTCTGACAATGTTTGAACACACATCTGAGTGGGCACTATGTCTCCTAACTCCATCCTCTTATGCAATGTACAAGGCGTCGTACTTATGCTGGCTCCTAGATCTGCAAATGCCTTATCTATTCTAACACTACCAATAATGTATAGAATGTAGAAATCTCCCAGATCATCTTACTTTTGGGGTAGTGTTATCACTTCACTAGGGTTCTTTGTTCTTAGCACAATTCATTCTCCAACTTCCCTTTTATAGATTCGGTCTGAGTGAGTTGCACTTTTAATTGCTCCATTATATTTATAACTTCATCCAATTTAACTTCCTTAGATTTCCTCATTGCATGAATAAGGCATGGAATCAGAGGCTAATATCTTTTAATTTCAATCAGGTTATATTTAACCTATAGGGAACCTTCATTGGTATTTCTACTTCCTTCTTCTCCATCGTCTTTAACTTGATCGGACATATCTTCAATAGCCTAGGTGATCACCATTATTCTTTCCTTTGGATTTGTCTTAGAGTTACTAGGGAGGGTTCCAACACTTCATGTCGACAATGCATCTACTAATTGGCTCATTTGGACTTCTAAATTATGTATGGATGAGGCATAATTCTTTATCACTTGTTCAAATTTTCCTTCTAGCCTTTTGTAGGCATCTTCCATGCCCCCAACCTTTTCCAAAATATTATCTAGCTTAAAGTCCATTGAACTTGGTTTCTCCTATGTGAAACCAGGTGGTCTTTAAGGTCGAAATTAACTTCATGCATTATTCGACCAAGAGAAGTTTGGGTGATTCTTCCACGTAGGGTTATATATATTTAAGTAAGGGTTGTTTCCCCTTCCTTGATTGTATTACGCTCCTATATAATTCACTTGTTTTGGTTTATGATCCTACATTAAGAAACAATCAATGGTGCGGTGGTTTATTTACCCATACTATTCGTATTTTTACTAAACAACTTTTACAGAAGCTGAGGAAGAAGCCTTCATATTGTTTAGCTATCGAGTCAAATCATCAATCTTAGCTTGCATTTTTGTGATTGGGTCGACAACTAAGGCTCCTTTTTTCTCGCAAAAGGCTGTGGGTTACTTACTCCTACGATTTTCCAAAGACAACTATTACTAGCCATTTCTTCTAACAACTCTTATGCTTTGTCCGTCATCTTCCTCATCAATGATCCTCTTGATGCTACATCAATAGTGCCTCAGGAAGGTGGTCACTCCATTATAAAAAGTTTGCAACAGGAACTCGTTAGGTAGGTTATAGTGAGGGCACCTCCTTTGCAAATCCTTGTACTTTTTCCAAACTTCATAAAGTGACTCCCCATCACTCTCTTAAAAGTTTATGATTTCCTTGATGATTTTGGTAGTCTTCGTGAGGATGAAGTACTTGTATAAAAATGCACGAACCAATTGCTCCCAAGCTATGACATTTGCAAGACTGAGTAAATGATACCATGCCTTTGCTCTATCCTTTAATATGAAAGGGAAGAGCCTCATCCTAACTGCATCTTCTGACATTCCATAATATCGGAGGTATCACATATTTCTAAGAAATTTACTATATGCACTTTAGGATCCTCATTGGTCAGTCTATAGAATTGCACATTTGTTTGCAACATGTTTATTAATGCTAACTTTATTTCAAATGAAGGTGCTTGAACAGGTGATTTAGCGACAACTTGAATGTTCACTTTAAATCCTGGTCTCATGAAATCCATGGGGGTCTACGATTAGTTCCCTTGGTTTCCTCCTTGTCGAAACTCTTGATTAAATTCTTTAGCCATAATTGCTTTAATATTCTCTTCTTCTTCACGTCTACCTCTTTTGATCGCTTGCTCAAACCAGGTGATGTCAAGCTCTAGTGTATCAGCTATCAGACTCAAACTCGTAGTAACTCTTGTGTTCATGCAATTGCACAAATACAAAAGTGACGAAAACTCCTTAGACTAAAAGAATTAAACTAATCCTACTAACTCCCCGCAATGGTGCCAAAAATTTATTGAGCAAGTTTTACTTTTAAGAAAACCCCCAATATTCGCAAGTTTATGGATCGTAAACTTGTAATATTAATAGTGTCGATCTCACAAGGAGTTGGTTAACTAATCTAATTCTAAGTTATCAAAGGCCTAAAAGGATTATTAGAAAGAAAATAAAAACTAAACAGAAAAGTACATTCATGAATATGGATTGATTGAAAATTAAATTGTAAAATTAACATATAAGAAATCAATTTGAACGCCACCAATGAACATTCAAAAATCAGACAAGGAAGATTAACCGATTATGAGAAGGGGAATCAAGACCCTGGAATACGGTACATGAGAGATTAATGAGAAGTCAGAAAGTGCATTTCATGTTCATACATAATATGACATATACACACATGTGAATACTAATGTTTGCACATTAAAATGATTGTACATGCATTCATTGGCATTTTTCAGGTATAATTGATTTATAAATGTGATTTTTTATATGAATTCAATTCATATGTACTGAAAATTAAATTGGTGTGTGTAGGTATTGATGTAAAAATTTTGGTGAAATTTAAAAAATTCCTGAATTTTTGGGTAAATTTTGAACTAGGAAAAATGCCAAGTGACAGAACAATTGATAAATGGAAGTAGAATTAAGAGTCAAATGGTAGTAAAAATTTTTATAAATGAAATTTGGATTAAATGACATATGTCATCAAAATTTAGAGACAATTGGAGTAGAAATTGGATTTGATTGGACTAGTTAAACGAGAGAACCTAGTTTAAACCTATAGGGATTGGACATATGGCAAGTGACAAGTGTCACATGCCAAGCCATGTCTTTAAGACCATTTAATTGTTTGTATTTTGCTTTCTTCTTATTTTTCATGGCTTTCTTCTCCTCCTTCAAAAATTTTTCTCACCAATCTCCATTCACGTTAAACCTAGCCCTCCCATATTTCACTTGTTACTCTCATTTTGCTCTCTCTTTCATTTCTCACTAAAGACCCAACCCTACCATCTTGAAAGATGATATACGTGGGTTGAATGGAGAGCTAGCATTAAGTGAGATCTTGAATAGTTTGAAGATTTTGAAGCTAAATCAAGTAAGTTATGCTTTAATCTTCATGGGTATTGTTAAATGGAACATGTATGATGAGAACTTTGATGATTGATCATGAGTTTTTATATATGTGTTTTAACATGGGTGTAGTGTAGTAACAAAGAGATCGCTCTAAATTATAGTGAGTTAATGTTATTCATGAATTGTTTGGTAAATGAATCAATTATGATAATGAATTGAAAGATGAATGAGTATAAACAAGGAAGTTTGAAGTATAATGATGTGTGTGTGGATAAAGAGATAAATAGAGTTATGTCTTACTTTATGTTAAGATGAATGATAATTCATGAGTTTAAAGCAAAACAAAAGGCTAGTGTATTGTCTTGAAACGAGAAGTAGTAGTGATGATAATTTGGAGATAAAGTAGAGTTGAAAATGAAGTTAAATGTGTGCTAGAATATGTTAGATGGAGTGCTTTCACTGAACATGCATATGTATTTTGGCCATATCTTGATCTTTTAATATCCAAATGGGATTATTTTTAATTTAGATTAAACTAGAGACATATGGCTAAAATTTTCATGGAGGAAGTAAATTTGAATTATGTCCTTAAAGATCTTGAAATTTGGCTTCAAGTTGAGAACTGTGTGCTATCGAGGTATGAGAATAGTTTGTAGTAGTTTGGGTATAACTTGCAGAATACTGAACCAAACTATATGAATTTGATATTAGTAGAAACTTACGACATAGATGGACATTTGTTTAGAAGACGGTGTTATCTAAATACCTCATTTTCTAGGTCATAATGGTCATACAAAATTGACCTAAAAATTTATCCTGAGAAAAATTGGAAAACTGCAGGAAAAATGGGAGATTAGTTTCTGTCATGATCTTAGCAGGGGACACCCCGATCATAGGCAGTGATTTTTCATGGAAATGTTTTAATTATGTAATGGTTGAACCCATTAAGGATGAGGTATATAACTATATTGCTTTTGGACTTAATCGGGGCTTAAAAGGAACATAATTTTGATGTTGGAAAGGTTGATTAAATGTATGATAAGTTTTGATTAATCTTGATGTTATAGTTTAAGGAAAAGAATGTTTGATGTCAATGCATCTAAATGTGAAATGTTTATAGTGTTAAAGGAGGACATAACATAATGAATGAATTGTTTGATGCATTATGAATGAGATATGCTATGGAAAGAGATAGAATTTCGTGAATTATAAAATTAAGTTGAAAACGATGAATCAAATGAGTTTAATTTTATGAAGTTAATGTAATCAATATGGTAGTTGAATTATAGGTCATATTAGAAGAAGTGAATTCGGAAAAATTTGGTGTGAAATGGATGTTAGGAGGTGTGTTGAATTTGTGCGAAAAAGAAGGAAGAAAAGGCTGGGCACGATTGTGCCCTCACCCCACGATCATGGCCCTCACCCCACCATCATGGTCTGACATAATACATTTTTGTCATAATCATAGCCCTTCCCCCAAGATCGGCCTGGCTAGAAAGAGTTTCTGTCACCATCATGGGCCAGACCTATAAAGAAAAAGAGTTATCTTTTAAGTAAAGTATGAACCAATTAACGCTATGGTGTTCCCATATAAGGTATTTAGGCTTAAATAAGATCTTGAGTGAACCTAGTTGATGTTGAATGAGGTGATTAAAGTAAGTACAGTGTATTAAAGATTAAAGAATGATTAAAAGGTGTTGTTAGTTGATTTTCTTTTAGATGTGTCTTAAGGAAATATACCCGTGATTTTGTTATTGAACATGCATTATACATGACATATATAAATGTGCTTATGATCGAGTATTCATATGAATGTGCAAAGTAGTAATGGTAAATGTATATGTTTGCATATTATAGAAGAGCACATTGAGCGACCACTTCCAGACATTACCAGGACTTCAAGGCAATAAGCTAACGGGAGCAAAATGTGAGTAACCTAAGATGGTCTCACTTCGATTGTGTGTTTGTTAAATTTTGCATTAAATTATTACGTGATGTGTATGTACTGATTCCAGACCTTGAATGTCCGAGGTGTTTGATGCATGAGTATCATATTTGGAAGTGCTTATTGTATGTGAATTTGATGAAATAAGTGATTCTCAATTTGTCTGTTGAATGTCAGACCCAGGTTCTGATGACAAATGTGAAAGAGAAAGAGAATGTGAATGTGACTGAATGAACATGATTGATTGAATACATATGGTGCATACCATTACATGAATGCATGAAAGATAAAGGCAATTGTGACTGGAGTCACTAGTGAGAAAGAGCTTAAAGCTCAGAACGTGGTAAGAGCCTCAGGCTTAATATGTAAAATGAGCCCTGTATCCCTAATGGATAAGGGACAGTATTAATGAGCTCGATATCCACAATAGATATGGGACAGTAAAAAAGGCACTCGGTCACAACAAAAAAAATAAACAAATGTGAGTCTCATGAACATTGTATATACATATCATGTATATATGTTTTGAATGATTGCAATTTATTATTGAATTATGTTGAATGAGAAATGTGAAAATTGTGTACAACGTGTTTTGTGATGATTTATGTTGATAAATGACATAATGTGAATTATGTGACTTATGTGATTATTTAAATTGATGTGTTATGTGATAAGGGTGAACCATTGAGGATGGTTACTCATGGAGTTTGCAAAACTCACCAAAATTACAACGTTGACTTTTCAGGTTCGAGAGAGACGATATAGCTTCTAAGACAGCTTAGAAGAGATCTAGTACTGCTTTTAGGATAAAAGGCATGACTCAAAGCTCGGTCAGCTAGACTGAAGGACTTAGACTAAAATTTTTCTATAATTCCTCATGTATGTAGCATGTTTTGTAGATAAAGCTGTAGACTCTGATAGGTTGTTGATGTTGTACATTTATACTTATAAAGCTACAATGTACATTGTTTATGAAATGAAATGAGGAATTTGGGGTTTAATTATTATGATATTTATGGTTTTAATTTAAGATGCCATAACTTATGTGAAAGTGATGTAGTTGGCGCACCACTTCTGTCGACATATGCTCGAATGTCCGAAGAATGTACGGGCATGTGTCGGATGGGTGTGGGGTGCCACAGGACTTATCCTATCATCAAATGTTAACATGATTACTTTTGAGTTAATATGGTATCAATCTTAGACTTTCGAATGGTGGATTACTTTCTCTCGAGTTATAATCATTAAACCCTAAATCATAACCCCTAATTGAATTATGGAATTTGCAATCTCTCAATTAACCAAAAACCCACACATCCAATTAGATTGTAAGCCCTCTAATAGACTATCGGGTCCTCACATGAGATTCTCTTCGTATAAATTACTGATTTGATTATTTGCATGATCTATTACATTGTTTAACTCTCATTACCCAATCTAATCGTTTTGCTATCAATTCACTCTCTTGATTTGTTACCGAAGCATGCAAATATAACAAATAATCACAATACCCAATGTATTAACATCAAAAGAAATCACATTATAATTTACTCAAGAACAAATCCCTAAAAGAGTTTAGAACATCATCATCAATCCCAAATCCATCACTATCAAATCCATCCATACATTTAAAAGAAAGAATAATAAAGATGAAATTAAACGTCACTTGGAAGGGTCAAAATGGAATGGGAAGATAGCAGCACTGCAGCCTTTCTTCTCCCTCTTCCTTTTTCCTCCTTCTCTCTTCTTCTTCTCTCCCTTGGATCTTTCTCAAAGTGGCACAAAAATGGAGCTCTCTTTTTGTCTTCTTTCTTTTCTTTATATGTCTTTTCCAGCTAGGGCAAACATTAGGGTTTACCTGAGTCCAAAAGTCCAAAATATCCCTTGAAAAGTCGCATTTTAAAAGCCGATCTGTGTTTGTTGTCGCGTATGCCACGATCGTGGCCCATAGTGCCACACTTGATTTTGCTCTCTGCCACGATCGTGACAGATGGGGCCACGATCATGGATGCCTCTTATTTCTATTTAGTCCCTTTTGTTCCGGAAGTTATTTCTATTTCTACATTTGTTTCTTCCTCCCTTTCTTCCGTTTCGAAGGTTTCTTGCAGTTTTTTAGTAAAAATGGGTGACAGAATGGGATTTTACGGGAAAGAATTTGTATCCAAACATTAATTGTTCGTGTATTAACATAAAATATATATATATGGGTCTATGATGTATAGCAATTCAAAATCAAGATATTGGGATTGAACTTGACAATCGATTCATAACTGCAGACCCACTAAGCTTATGTCATCGAGGCCTTAGGCCTTACTCTGGGCTTCCTTCAAATTTCCTCCGTTCTTCGATATTTGATTTGAAACACTAAAAAACACATCAAGGCACCTCAAATACACAAAATTTAAGCTCAATAATATGCTCTAACCCACAAAACACTCAAAACACAAATATCTAACTAAATAACATAATCCTAACCTAAACATGCACTAATCATTCAATTTAACAA
>JANQAP020000200.1:3592542-3606274 GCA_026874005.2 Erythroxylum coriaceum
TGTGCAATATGGAAAAGCTATAAAGGCTTTATATGATTCTCCACTTTATAGGGATATTTTTATGAAGATGACAAATACAAGGAAGTTGGGTTAAATTATGTCGCTTTAGTTATATTTTTATGTTATTGCAAATCAAATTATTATTAATTTGACACTTTTATATTAATCACTAATTAAAAATTTTAAGTTTGTGTTTTGTATGAGTACTTGACTTAATGTTAAGTCTATATTTTGTATGAATTTTTTGTCTATATTTAATTAAACCTTTTGATTGAATATTTTATTAATTATTTAATGTTAGCATTGTAGGTACATGGATTTCTTATCAGACTTCGAATTAGATTCTAATGATGAACGAAAGAAGGTAATCATTGTTTTTGTAGCTGGGGGAGAGAACAAATATTTTCATTTACAAAAGCAAGCATATAAAACTTCTACTCTACCAGGTTATGATTGAATATCAGACTTTTGAATAGGAATCCTACAAGGATTTATGAAAACTTAAGAATAAAAAAGATAATCTTCTTGAGCTTATGTGAGTTTAGGAGGTTTAAAGGCAATAAGTCATTTGATTGTGGAGGAACAAGTAACAATTTTCTTGATGACTATAGGGCATAATAAGACAACTAGAGTCAATGCAGAACGATTTAAACATTTGACCTGGACAATTTCGAAGTACTTTTGTAAAGTCTTGCATGCAATTAATTGTCTTGCAAAAAGAGTTATTACTCCACCATCTTTTACTAATACACCTACTGAGATTTAATATAATTCAATTTTTTTCCATATTTTCATATACATTCATATATTTAATTACTATTTTAATTAGGTCCTTATGATTAATAATTATTTTAATGTATATTTTAATTTTTAGGATTGTATAAGAGCAATAGATGGTATACATATTAATGCATATGTTAACAAATACTATACAGGGGCAAAGGAATTAATCCAACCCAAAATATTATGTGTTATTGCTCATTTAACATACGATTTACATATTTAATGACTAGATGGGAAGATATTGCA
This sequence comes from Erythroxylum coriaceum, assembly GCA_026874005.2. Classification (NCBI taxonomy): domain Eukaryota; kingdom Viridiplantae; phylum Streptophyta; class Magnoliopsida; order Malpighiales; family Erythroxylaceae; genus Erythroxylum; species Erythroxylum coriaceum. The sequence continues at coordinate 3,593,572 of JANQAP020000200.1, forward strand.
AATAACTCTTGAGTTCTTTTAGAAACAGTGACAAATCTAGTAAATCAATTTCCTATACCTCCACAAGATATTATATTATTTTAAATAAACATAGTAATTATGATTCATTTTTAAATTTTAATATCTTTTTGTTAATATTTTGTTCTTTATATGTTAGGTAAGTACTATTTAGTTGATTCATGCTACACTAATATGCCTAGATTTCTTTCACTATACTGAGGTGAAAGATATCATTTGCAAGATTATAAAGGCAGACGAAAACTTCAGGATCCACAAGAATTGTTTAACTATAGGCATTTTTTATTAAGAAGTGTTATTGAAAGATGCTTTGGCGTTGTAAAAGTAAGATTCTCTATACTTAAAAACATGTCGAGTTATGATATAGAGAAACAAAAATACATTATTATTGCATGTTGTGTTAGACACAATTATATTAGAATGTATGGATAAAGAGATGAATTATTTGACAGTTGTTTTGAAAAATGAAAAACAAATTAGGAAAAGTGAAAATGGAGATGCAAGTTCTCAAATAGAGCATAATATCACTACAGCACAACTTCGGGGTATATCTTTGAAGTGAAATGAAATTGTTAGACAAATGTGGATTAATTATATTATTTTTAATTGATTTATGTTTTTTTTGTAAATGATAATAATATTATATTTTCAAGAATTATAATATGATGGATATCTTTTATTGATTAGAATGACTTAATATAATTTAATTTTATTATATACAATTGATGTGTAATTTTAAATTTATCTAATTTGCATATATTTTAATTTTAACTATAATGATAATTTATTTATTTAAAATATAATTTATTATATTAAAATTATTAACATAAGAATATAATTATAAAAATAGAAACAAGATGATAAAACTAAACAAATTTTTGTTTTTAATTTTTTATTACAAGCTTCAATCAAACAGGTTTTTATTTTCAATTTTTTATTACAAATCTCAACTAAAAATATCTTTTTTTTCAATTTTTATATTATAAATGTATAAACTTATGTTTAAAACAGGTAAAATGGAAATCAAAAATCAAAAACCACCGTTGAAAGATAGAATTGGACAAAACAGTTCAATATTTCTATCTTACTCTCGGTAACTCTAAATTAAGAAGCTGTCGGAAAAGACCTAATTTATCAGTTCCAACGTTACCTTCGATTTAACCTTTGTGTTATCTTCCTCTGCAAATCTCTAGTCTGCGATAATAGATTCTTGAGAAATACGATCGATTGCCCATCAGTCGCTGAATGCCAGCAGAAACTTCGTTGTTTTATAGATTGCTTTTTTATGGGATCGGTTTCTGGAGTTTGGAAATTGGGAACTGAAACTATAAAGAAATTGATTTTCTAGCTATGGACACTGATTCGAGGAGCGTTCATCTTTCCTCAACCTCTAAGCGATATCAATCAACTTTCCATTCGCGATCCGGTGAGACTTCTACATTTCGAAGGTGTTTTGGTGTTAATAAAGTTACTTCTTTTCCTTTTTTTTTTTCCTTTACTGGGAGTTATTGTTGACGATCCCTTAATAGGGTGTTGTTGATATTTTAAGGAGCAGGAGACAATCTCGTCGACTGGATGCTTGAAAGATGTGACTCGGTCGTTTTCATTTTTTTATATGTATACAAAGATTTCCCTTGTGACATGACTGTTTCGCAGAATCATACGCTAACTGGAAGTAGTATCTCAACATTATTCTTTTGTCAAATGATGATTTTGATAATGACCCTAAGTTAGCACAGGTAGAGGTAGAACTGATAAGGGTTCTTTAGATAGTTCCTTTTGTGGTTTGGAAACAATAGATCTTATTTTGGAACTAGAGTTCTTAGATGAAAATAGTTCTGGTATTCCAAATTGAAGATTACGTGGACGAAATTTTCACCACAATTCATAATTACCAGCGTCTAATCAATGGGAGATAAAAGGGAGAAGTATGGCTCTCAAAGATTGAATTTGTTTTTGGCCAAACAAAGTTTTACTGAAGAGGGCTGTCGAGTTTTCTATCTCCAAAAAATGTTTGGGGTTCTTCCATTTACTATTTATGAAGTAGAAGAAACAGTAGAGTGCTTGCAACAATGCCATTTGCATCAGAAAGTTTGCTTTGTTCATCCCTCTCTCCTTCTCCCCATCATTGACATGGAAAAATTTCTTCTACTGGAGCTTATATTGTGATAGTGGAATGAAGTTCATTCCCACACTAACACACACAAAAAATATATATATAATAGAGAGAGAGAGAACTGTTGGGAAGTGAAAAGTTGTGATTTGTAATTGAAAAGTGACATAGTGTTAATGATGTGATCAAAAGGTAATAACTCAAACTTTGCTTCTATTAGCTGAAATAGTAAGGTGAGTGGTGTTTTTAGTTGGCATGAATGGGGTGCATAGGATATTGATACGAGCTAAACTTTCACCTAGCAAGTGCTCTAGAATTATAGTATAGCAGTATAGATATCGTTCCTACATGGATTGATCACTAATAATCAAAATCACACCTTTAACTACTATTCAAGGTGTCGATTGTGAAGTTATTGACTAACAATTAATAACTATCCAAAAATACGTGAAGAACTAATTAATTCACTAAAAACGTACCAAAGTTTAGCTTTCCCTCACCCCCCTCTACCATGAAAAGCTCTAAACATACTTTCTTTACATGAATTTGTGTAGCTTCCTCCAGTAAAGTCGGCCATATTTCATGTTCTAGCTAACTATCTAGATGAATGTCTGACATCAAACACCCAGTTTTTCAGGTCATGTAATCAATCAAAAACTATCTAGATGCATTAAAAATTAATAAAACTCATGTAATATTACCACCAAAATTATCTAAGAGTCCAATATTTCAGGTTGTATTAGCAATCGTAGCTATGCCTTATCAAGATCTAATAATCAATTCATCTAAGAATTTTATACATGTATCAATTAAAGGTCCATGTTTCAGGTTGCTTTAATAAATAACTTGCATAAAAATCAAAGAAGCATTAAGAACAGAATAAAGCATAAATTCATGTGTTAAAAAGTTAACAATTAAACGATCAAATCATGGTAGAATAGGGTTCAGTTCAGCCTCCCCTTGGCACTAAAAAGAAATTAAGCTAACATGTTTGTAAGCACAAACACAACTGGTAATAAATTCAGAAAAGACATGATGGAAATAATATAATGAAAAACCTCGACATTGGGATAATTCCCTCTTCCAAGCCTTCTCTCTTGAGTTCAGGTTGTGTAGGTTGTGCTGGGTGTGAAATCTGATATGTGGTAGCCCCTTTTATACTGAAAAATTCGTAATGTCCTTGTCTTATTCTGATTAGGAAGGTCTTTTCTTGATTTAGAAGACTTTTGTATGCCTATTTTGGAGTCCTTTTGCATATAGAATTAGTATCTGACCCTATCTCTTCAATCCTTACCTATTTTAGCTCCAAAATTCCTAAATTCCAGGAAGACTTCTGCAAAATAACATAGAACTAATTAAATTAACAAAATAGGGCACAAAGTTATGCTAGAATAGAGAAAACATACTAAATAGTACTGCAGAATTTTTAGGCATCAGATATTGTTTCCTACAACTACTAGTTAATGGCACTGACTAATAAATTTTGTGCTAATAGATCCAGTGGTATTAGGTACTTGACTTTTGTTATTTTCCAAGAAAGGAAAATGAAACAGAATAAAATAGCTGAAATGAGAATATGATTTTTCTTTTTTCAGTTTTAGACATTACTCCAGTTGACAACTTTGGTATTTCATCATGAAGATAGTGAAGCATGCAGCTTTCTCAGTGAGTGGGAGAGAGAACCTACGTTTTTTTGTCTCACAAGAACTATATGCTTCAATTAACAGCTTAGCACTAATGTAGAATATGGTAATTGAAATAGCATAAACTGTGGATTAAACAATTGACCTTAGAATGTGATTCCATGATGTGTTATTTAATATTTCCTCCACTGATCAGGCTTTTAGAGATTGTGGAGGTAATTGTGGAAACTCTTCATGACTCATTATAATAATATTTGTAACTGCAGATATGTTTATGGGGTTTGAGGAAATTGATGGAGATGATGACATAAGGGAAGAATTTCCATGCCCATTCTGCTCAGAATATTATGATATTGTTGGCTTGTGCTGCCATATCGATGATGAACATCCTGTGGAGGCAAAAAATGGGGTACTTGTTTTCACATCTTTAATGGCTAACGTCTTTCATTACAAATTTTCATCTTCTGTACACTGGGTTTGTGCAGGATTTCTTCACTATTATTATGTGGTTTAAAACTTTCTGTTTATGTTTAGAATTTCTGAATTAGTCCAAACAATAAAAATGTTCTGAATGTCACCATGATATCTTATCTGAACAATTTCCTGCATGCCAACTTGAAACAGCCATTGCTGGTTAGTATTTACTGATTGCTTCATTGATTATTGTTGATTCACGTCCATGACTAACATTTAACCATATTTGATGTGCTTGATGATTTGGAAAATCATTCTACTAGGTTATGATTGTCTTTGACGATATGATCCTTGATTATACCTACATCAAGTATAGTTTGTCTACATCAGTGATACAGATTGGGTTATTCCCTACATAAGCAGTTTATTGTGTGATACCATCCCTTTAGCTGGTGTTGTGAGTGCCCTCGGATTGAGATAATTTGGATGGTGGCTACCTTTACCTGGCCTCATTTTATATTTGTGGAACTGGAATTAGTTCCTTCTGTAAAGAATTTGATTTAACGAGCTCTGAATTTATATGATGGAGAATTATTTTATATGTAAAATGATAAAAAAACTAATTTGAAGGGTTTTTCTGTCCATGATTTATCCTCTTTGTTTACAGATTTGCCCAGTTTGTGCAGTGAGGGTGGGGGTTGATATGGTTGCGCACATAACTCTACAACATGGGAACATATTTAAGATATCCTTTCCCCTAGTTAATATGGGCTCCAATTCCAGGAATTTCTGCGTGGATTTGCAAATATGTTACATAACTTTATTGCTAAAAAGAGGAGAAACTGTTTGTATTTTCCAGTGAATTTTGCAACTAGTTTTCTTGTAAAACACATCATACATGATGTGCACCTTTATCAGGGTATTTAATAAATTAAGACCATTTTTGTTGCTATTCTTGGATTACCTGTTAACTAAATGAAAATCTGAATCATAGGCAGTGAAGTGTTGTCAAAATAAGGACCCCCAGTTTAACTTTTCGTTGCCTTTGGCATAAGAATTGCATAGACCTTTTGCACCCCTTTCACAATGATTCTCATTTTATGATTGTAGGAAGTCTTGAACCAGATGGTTGTTTATTGAGTTTGAAGTTTTTTAATGGTTTGATATTCGGGAAAACATGCTAATAATTAAGCATTCATTATTGGTTTCCTTTTCCAAACTTTTTAACTAAATTATTGGTATCTGAATACAGTTGTCCTTCAGTTCTGGGTTTTTTGCAATGCTTCACTACGGCCTTAATGTCATTAGTTCCTTAACAAATGCATACTTGCAGCATAAGAGAAAATCACGTAGAGGTGGACCTCATTCAACACTTTCTTTGTTGAGGAAAGAATTGCGAGAAGGAAATCTACAATCACTGTTTGGGGCTTCGTCGTATATAATATCCTCATCGAATGCAGCACCAGATCCATTGTTGTCTTCATTCTTTTTGCCTATGGGTGATGATTTTTCTAGTGGACCGCCTTCTTTTACAACCGAAACAACCTCAGAAAAGAAAGCTTCAGAGGAAAATGTTGCAGTACGGTATGTTTCTTGTTCTTCTTTACTTTTGCATGGTGATGCATGGTCCTGGAACAACAGAATCAACATCAACCGGCATACTTCCATTGATAAGTGTCAAAGTAAGGGAGATATCATGATTATTCCCATGATTTTGATTTTAAAAGGCCCACGAGTTGATATTTTCAACAAAATTTATTGTTCTGTACATGGATAAGACAACAAATTAAGTTGTGTAGGAAGATTGTTTGTGCTATTCCTTCCCCTGATCATGTAGCGTAAACTTTCGATGCTTCTGTGGTACCTTTCATGACAATTCTTATGTTATCGTTAATTGGTTGCAAAAATATGAAGTTTGGTGATTCAGTTGCAAGTGCACAGTAGTCTTTAGAGCTGTCTTAAGGTCACATGCATGCATACTCATGGAAATCAAGTTTTTTAAGGGATCTATGTCCATGGAAAGACCTCAGTAAATTAGAAGTTAGAGGGAAGGATGTCTCAGTTGATACATTTTCTGGATTGATGAGTTCAATTCATTAACTGAAAGATTTTGTTAACACAGTTCAAAGTGTTACCTTGCAAAGAGATAGATGGGATGTACGTTGAAACTTATCTAGGAGTGAGGATATAAGATGCATGGTAAAACTTCACTAGGAGGATATTGAGATAAATCTCTTTTTCTTCTAAATTGGAATTCCTTCTTTTGTTGGTGATGTAGACCTAGTTTTTGTTGCAGTTAGTTGGAATATGTTATACAATTAGCCAATAGTACCTCTCGGAAAATATTCTTCTGTATCCATTGCTTTCATTTTTATTTTTGTCGACAGAAATGTGAAGTCATCACCCTTATCTATTAAGGACCAGAAAGAGAAAGCGAAAAGGAGTGAGTTTGTCCAAGGCCTGTTATTGTCCACCATTCTTGAAGATATTTTATGAAGTTGATCCATGCAGGTTACTACAGGACTACTGCATGTGAAAATTGCAACTAGAAGCACCGTCATATATAATCCATTAGTAGATAATATCTCTATGTATTAAATGCAGAGTGTTGAATAAATTGTAGGAACTGACTGTAAGTTATGTTGCCTCTGTACTTCAGTTGGTGGACCTGACAAGCTTTTTCTTTCAGGTCATATTTAAATGAGAAAAGAAAATAAATTCTTCATAGAACGACTCTCATCCATGATTTATTCTGTTGGCATTAATGTGTTCCATCTATTGGTAATGTAATTAGATTTGTCCTCAATTCCTGATTTGAAATATATGTACATTTTAATATAGCTAAATCTTATAATTCTGGTTGGAGTTTGACCACCGTGGAGTTCATTTCAATTGCGTAGCTGCCTTGACTGAGTTGGATGGTTTTTCCAGTTCAAGATAATGTTGGTCATTACAGTCTTGAGTTATCCCATCATATCCCAGTCAACAGGTAAGGTGCTCATGGATCAACTTGGATATATTCTAATTAGTCTGCTTCTACTGTTGCCCATGAAATGCCATTGGGGGATAAACAGCAGAACTGCAATGGTTGTTATGTTTTTTCTTTTGGCTACTTGAGACTGGGAATGATGGCGACGCTGCATAAGTTTTTCAGTGGGTATGATTAAGGGGCTGTTGGTGATGCATGATTAAGTCCATAAAATTTTGAACCCATTAAAGGAGGAAAAGTTACATGGTGATGGTACATTAAACACCAAATTTTTAAGTTATAAATAATTATGAGCAATTTCTAAACGTTTGCTTGGGGTTTACATGAAAGTTGGAGAATATAGCGATTCATGTTTACGTATAAACGACTGCCACCTGTTATCATCTGTCATCATTCGACAAAAAACTAATTTAGGTCTAATGGTTTTTTTGGATTACATTAAATAAAAGACTAAATGAGCAAGAATTAGGGTAAAAAGGATTTTTTAAACAATTAATTATAATAAAATTTCAAATTATACTCAATTTGAACTTTAAAAAGTAATGCTAAAAAGTTCAAAATTTTAGTTTATTGCAAAAACACTCATATGTATGTGGCAAATTAAATCAAATTTTTTACTTGTCATGTGTTAGACATGTGTCCCTTTTCTTCAACTCATTTTTTAAAAATCAATTAAATTAAAAAAAGAACATTAAAAGCCTATCCCCATTTATGCCTATTTTCTTTTGTTCTTGACAATACAAAATTTTCCTGCATAGTTTCCAATTTGTGTGGAGTGTCGCCGTCTTTAAAATGTCGCTATTGTCTTTTACAAGTGGGTACGATTAAGAGTGTCTCTGGAGTGTCTTTATCTCTTGTGATTAGGAGTTTCACTATTGCACTTTTTTGAGAGGTGAGTTCATCTAACCCTAAATTATTTGTTTGAGACTTAATTCAGTGTTGCTGAATTTAGTTATTTGATCTTCTACAAATATTCTAATTCTTCTATTCAATTTCATGCAACTCCAATTCTTTTCAATAACCTATTTTGTTTCCTTCCTATCGAAATGTCAACAGTAAAGGTAAAGGCCGAATATCAAATTCTTTCTAATAATTTAGTGTTCTGTTGTTGAATTTGGTTATTTGTTTCGCCTACTTCCAAATCACTTTTCAATTCTTTTGTTCTTAAAGGCATGTCATCTTCTTTCGATTCAATTTACTTAATTATGTGTTCTGTTGTTGAATTTAGTTATTTGTGTTATGTTTTTCTTTTGTTTAGTTTTGTTGTTGACTTTGGTTAGTTAATTATGTTTTGATTTATTGTGCTTGTTATTTTTCATAAACATCTTTTTAGAATTCTTAAAACTCTTCATTATAACTCTCCTTGTATGCATGGAAAGGCATTATAAACCTCTGCAATATAACTCTTCCTCTTGTTGACTGGTTATAAATTGTCGAATAGAGCATTCAAATACACTTTTCATATGAAGATGATAAAATGGTCTTCCAAATCTCCCTTCGTAATTTGGTTTACAGAATGTAGCAACATAATATTCTCAAATTAGGATGTAGGTTTTTATCTATATAATTAATCAAGGTTCCAATTTATTGTGAGTATATATTGGAGACTATCTTTCTTCTTTAGACAACTCTAGACCCTTTCCCTACTTGATTTCTAATTATAGTTGCAAACCGTAGTAAGCGAATAAATGAGTTAAGATGATAGGGATTTCAATTACTTATCTATTAATTACATATTTTCTTATCTCTATATTAAATTATAGGATTTTGTTACTTTCTATATCAAATTCTATAGCCTGTTTTAGTTTAATTTTCTTTTTGTTTCACACATTGAGGACTTGTTTTATAAATAAGTTGTGGCAATAAAATCCTTAGAAAGAGTATGTTATGGATTTGGTTTGATGAGGGGTGCTTACAATTTTGATTTGTTGGAAACTAATAATAAAATTCTTTGTAATGAAGATGCTAGTAAATTTTAAGTTTCATTATAGTGGGGTATTGGAAAGAAATGGAAACAACTATTCTGTTGGAGGCAAGATCAAACAGAAGAGGGATATTGGTGTTGATGAACATAGTATCTTAGTACTAAAAGGAGTATCGTAAGATAAAGGGCATAAATTTATATTTATATTTTACAAATTTCTAGAAGAGTCAATAAGATGATCAAAAGAGTTGAGTTTACATCCTAATAAGGTCATATTGTCAATGCTTCAGTGCATGGAAAAATTGAAGAACTATAATGTTGAAATCTATTGTGAGCATGATTATGATAATCTTGCAGGTGGGTGAGGAAAATGATTCTGATATCGACAATGCAGAGGGTTTGTTAGGTAGAACGAGATGATGAAGATTTTGTTGTGGAGATGGTTGAATCTGAAAATGATATAGGTGATGATGAAATTTATGCAACTAATGATGAAGAATAAGTTAATGCTAAAGCTAATGAGAAGAAATATGAGAAGAAGGTAGGTAGTGGGTTTGAATTTATTGATGCTATCGATAAGGTGGGAATTAGTGGAAAATGTAGTAATGAAGAGCATAATTATTAAACAATTCACAAAGAGAAGTAGAAAGCTGACAGGGTTAGTGTAGTGAGTATGAGGAAAATGATGCTAAAGTTCAACATGGGAATTTCATTGATATGAAAAACAAATAGCATCCAAATAATTATAGCCATCACAAAATGTGTAATAATTCCTTAAAACAAAGAAATTCAAAAAGTAATAAACTAATTCTCCAGTAAAGACGCCAAAAACTTATCGAGTAAGTTTTAATCTTATAAAACCCTCAATATTTCACAAGTGCACCGACCGTAAGTATAATATATAAGGTTTCGATCTCACGAGAAATTAGTGAACTAATCAAATCCTAACTTGTCTAAGGCCTAAAAGTGTAATTAAAACGAAAACAAAAATGAGCAGAAAATTAAGCAATTGAATATAGATAGATTGAAAACTAAAATTCTAAATTAATGTAAGGAAATCAAAATTGAGCACAACTAATTGACAAATCCAAAATCACACAAGGAAGATTAACCAATTATAGGAAAAGTGGATTTATCCTATCATCAAATGCTAACTTGATTACTTTTGAGTTAATTCAATATCAGTCCTAAAATTTCGATTGGTGGATTACTCTATATCGAGTTCTAATCTTTGACCCTAATTAAATTGAATTAAATAATTTGCAGTCTCTCAATTAGCAAACAACCCACGCATCCAATTAGATTTTAAGCACTCTAATAAAAAATCGAGTTCTCATATGAGATCTCTCTTCATATAAATTACCAATTTGATTGTTTGTGTGATCTATTAAATTGTTTAACTCTCATTACCCAACCTAATCATTTTGCTATCAGTTCACTCTCTCGATTTATTACTGAAGCATACAAATACGACAAATAATCACAATACCCAACGTATTAACATCAAAAGTAATCAAATTAACATTGATTCAAGAACAAATCCCTAAAAGAGTTTAAAACATCCTTAAAACCAAATTCATCATCATCATATCCATCTTATACATCAAGTGAAAGAAATAACAAGATGAAATGAAGAAGTTCACTTGGAGTGGACTGGGAGTGGCAGCAGTAGCAATAACACCTCCTTCTTCCTCTCTCCTCTTCTTTCTCTTCCTTGGCTCTCTCCAAATGTAGTAAATGGAGGCTCTCCTTTAAGGTTTCTTTCTTTTGCTTTTATGTGCTTTTTCCATATAGGGTAAAAACTAAGTTTTACCCGAACTCAAATGTTCAAAATAACCATTGAAAAGTTGAATTTAGAAGCAATCCCCGAGTTTATTATCGCGCCTGTCATGATTGTGGCCAATGAGTCACGACGTGACCTAGTCCTATTTGGCTTTTGTCACGATCGTGATCCTAGTTGGGTTGCTTCTGTCACGATCGTGTACTTGGCTCCTCCTCCAAGCTTTCTTCAAATCTTCTCTGATCTTCTTTACTTGATATTAAACACCAACAAATTCATAAAAACACCTCAAACACACAAAATTAAAACCCGATAATATGCTCTAAACCATATAACATTAAAAAACATAAACATATAAATAAAATGACATAATTCTAAACCTAAATATGCATAAATCATCTAATTAATGACTAAAAATATACTAAATTACCCAAGTAAACATAATACAAACTACAACTATCATAACATCAGAGGAGCTACTGCCATATTGGACAATTTACCTGCTTATAGTCCTAATCAATCTAACCATGATCATTTCATTTGGTTAAGAGACAACTTTAATAAATTTACGAAGAGCTCTTATCTTGACTTATTTAGATATCAAGCTCTTAAGGTCCATTAGTATGAGTTGGTTTATACTAAATCTCTTATTCCTAAGGCATTCTTTAACCTTTGGTTAGCTATCAAAGGAAGATTGAACATTAAAGATCAATGTAATAGTATTTCTAACCCTTTATGCTTGCTTTGTAAGCTACTACCTGAATCAACCTCATATTTATTTTTTCAATGCAAATTTTCATGTTCCCTATAGTCCAGATCTCAGCATCTTCTTTAGATGCTTTACAATGAGAGGGATTAGACTTCAATAATACAATAGGCTACATATAAAATTTAGTCTATAAGACAAGAAGCATTTTTTTGAGATATCCCTCTCCTATGGAATATATGCAATATGGTAAGAAAGAAATAGCATATTGGACAAAGATTTGACCATGAGCAAGCACGAATCTACTATTAAGACAATTCTCTAGATCAAAGAAATTATGGTGGAAAATAAAGGATACATAGGGGCAAGCTCACGACTAAAACAGATATGAGACCTAAAGAATGTAGAAAACAAACAATAATGGCCTAACTTTGGATCACTAAAGGGAACAACCTATAAAATTCTAACTAAACAAAATTCGAGTTATAGCCTTGAATGTAGATATTCTAAATATTCATCATTATGCAATCATTTTGGACAAAGAAGTACTAAAGTTAGGGATGAATTTGCCTAGTGGAGTGAGTGTCCTTAAGAGTCCAGTGTAAGTTGTCCACCCCTCTCTCCTCTTATCAGAGTTGTTAGCCCCTAAAACATATGGAATGAGACCATTAGTGCTCTCACTAGTGACATGAAATAACTTAAGAATTGTCATAATGAGCAGCTAGAGAAAAAGGTAAACCTTTAGGAGTATGATGCAAATCGAGCTTCTAGATTCTTCTTTACTTTTGGAGATTTACCTTTTTCTCTACCTGCTCAATGGGTTGGAGCACCCTATTCCCGTTAGGGTGTTCCAACCTTGCTTCACTTAATCTGGTCCACATATTTATATAGACCCCACATAAATATGTGGATGAGATTTAATAGAACAAGGTTAGAACTAGTTAATTGTAACAGAAGATCTGATCCCCTACTCATTCTGACAATTCTTAGGTTATTTCATGCCGTTAGTGAGAGCACTAATGGTCTCATTCCGCGCGATCGAGCTTCTAGATTCTTCTTTACTATCAGTTAGAGGAAAGAGAGAGTTAACTCGTTTAGATGGCCATGTAGGACAAA
>JANQAP020000200.1:3789055-3811236 GCA_026874005.2 Erythroxylum coriaceum
TCTTTTTTTTCTCTTTCAATTATTTATTTATTTGTTTTCTTTACATATTTACTCATTTTATCTTTATCTTTATCTTTATATTATATTTATTTTTATTTTTATCTTTATATATTTATGTTATTATTTATTATTTTATTTTTATAACATTTCTATTGATTAAGAGTAAGATTAATTACTTCTAGGCCTCTTCGCAACGTCTTAGTAAGATTCTTGTTATTGTTGTTGTAAAAGATATAAGTTGATACAAATGGAAGCATAGGTAGGAGGCGTTGCGATGCATAAACTAATTTACGTAATGAAGAGATACTATGGATTAAATAATACAAAACTATATTAGGCTTGGAGTAAGTAATCAAGGATTGCCATTATTATTTTTCTTCTTTTTAGTTAACAGAGAAAAATATTTAAAAGAGGCCCTTTAATCTCTCCCCCACAAAAGCGCAGCTTCGGCGTGCTCGCTAGCTTTTCTCTTCAATATTAGACACATAGAAATATTGAGAAAGTGAGAAGATCTCTCCGTAGAATTCAATCTCCTCCCTCCTTTTTACCTGATCAAAATTCTCAGCAACTACATATTCCTTGTTGTCTAACTTACAGAATACATATGAAAGCTAAACAAAATTGTTGACACGTACATATAAAGCTATACATTTTCTCTGGTCGGTGAAAAGATTGAATCTTTTTGGTTAAATGGGAAAATTTTGAATTGGGGTTCTTGAAAGATTGCTGCTGGTTTTGGTTTGGTTTCGGAAAATGGCAACAGAAGAGGCACAAGTTTGTAACTTTTCAGTTGTTTCTCTTGTGGAAGACGCCCTTAAACAACATGGGACTCAGTTAACCAATACTATGGCTTCAAGAAAAGCTGACGAAGCTTGTATGATCAATCTTTTCTTCTCTCTCTCGTTTATTCTTTCCGCGTCTACGTGCCATTTTTTCTTTTTTGCCTCTTCTTATGCTTGCTTGCTGATGGTGACTTTGAGAAACCATTCTCTTCTGTTCTCGATCGAAATTTCCTTTGCTTAAAGTGTCTTTGGCGGTTTAAGGTAGCTTATTATCTCCAACGGATTCCGTGGTTGATTGATTCATGAGAGGCTGACTCACAGTAAAGCATTTGAATTTGATGTCTGGAAAATAAAAAGGTTTCATGGATTGTGTGAACATGCATTCGTCTTCCATACATCTTTTTCCCAATAACATTGGCATTTTGTGTCGCCTTTAAATTTTAGCAATGTTGAGAAAAAATATTTTCTTAAGCTCTGGAATCTTAGTTGCTCATGCATTACAGATATTGCGAACACTTAAGTCTAAAAAAGATAAGCTTTTATTTTAACATATATATGTATTATATTTGTTGCTTGTGTCTGAAAAGTGGTTGGATCCAAATATACTTTGTTCATGTGCTCAGTGGAATGTTGAATATTGGAATAAGATGCGGGAAAAGATATGCGTATTGATATTTTCAACATGGTTTTGTAGCCTGTAGAAGGAATGAAGCAGCTAGATGGCTTCGCAAGACAATTGGAGTTGTTGGAGGTAAAGATTTGCCGGCTGAGCCCTCAGAAGAAGAATTTAGGCTTGGATTGCGAAGCGGGATAATTTTGTGTAACGTCCTTAACAAGGTTCATCCTGGTTCAGTATCAAAGGTATGGTTAAACTGAATTTTGTTAGCTGTTGTTACTAATGGTAATTATACCTTGTATTAATGAAATTTGGCGCCAAAATATTTGTAGGTAGTGGAAGGACCTTCAGATTCTGTTATTATACCAGATGGAGCAGCTCTATCCGCATATCAGTACTTTGAAAATGTGAGAAACTTCCTTGTAGCTGTGGAGGAAATGGGGATTCCAACCTTCGAAGCCTCCGATCTGGAACAGGTGAGACTATAAACTCCAGTACACTGGAAGTGAAAATGTTCCATGTAAATATTTCCATTTCATTGCACGGGTTGTTTGTGTTTCAAAAATCAAAATTGATTTGAATGCCTTGATATTTTAGGGAGGAAAATCTGCAAGGATTGTGAGTTGTGTTTTAGCCCTTAAATCATATAGTGAATGGAAACAAAGTGGCGGAGTTGGGACCTGGAAATATAGTGGAAACTATAAGGCTTCACCTTGTGGATCTGGAAAACTATTTATGAGAAAAAGTTCAGAACCATTTATGAACTTTCCACGTTCCTCATCACTGGGTAGTGTGCCTAGTGCTGATCAGTGTCAGTATGACGATCTTGATCAAGAGCCCAGTGAAGCTGTCAGTGAGCTCTCCTGTCTCTTTGATCTTTCATTCTGTTTCAAATGAGTAAGCAATGACAAAAATCTTTGGTTTTCCACTATTGCAGGGCACTGGTCATTCACTCAACATGCTCGTTCGTTCAATCCTTTCCAACAAGAAACAAGAAGAAATCCCCAGTGTAAGAGTGCTTGTTGCTGGTATACTAGTTATATTAGTTATTTTATGTGCCAGTTGACAAATTTGAGGGAAACCATTTGGTCTTCTGTTTTACCCATCAGAACAATTACTTCTACGTATCAGGCAAAGAATTCCTGTCTGACATGAGATTTGTCTGACATATTAGTTGATAATCTGGTAAAACATTACTGTTTGTTGATAACAGATTGTGGAAGCTGTGCTAAATAAAGTGAAAGAGGAGTTTGAACATCGATTGGCATGCCACAGTGAAATGGTAAGCAGCTATTTTAAAGTCCTTTTTCTTGCACTACCAGGGCTAGTCTTTTTGTATGCATGCATTATGACTGAGAAGACATCCTTTTCACTTTTCAAGTGCTATTTACTCGAATTGGGCACTGAACATAGATCAATTATCCAATTCTCATTACATAAAATTTTCTCTCATTATGCTCAATTATTCTTGAGAATGACAGCTCAGGACAACTGCAATAGGTGCCCAAATATCTAAAAGTGACATTCCTCTTTCAAGATCATCTTCTTGTGACAAAAAGGTATGTGTTTTGCCTGAAGAAGATATAGTAATGCAGTATATGTACATAAATTGGACTATTGTTTGGCATGCAAATCAGTTGTGCTTTAATATGCTTTGTATTTCTTTAAAGCTGTTGGTGATTTTGCCTTAACTAATGCCATGATTCAGAAGGACGAAACAGAAGGACAAGAACAAGAAGAAACATCAGGAAGCATCAACTTGGAGGAACATTGTTCTTCAGAGGTTATTGGTCATGAGGAATTAGAAGGCAAGTTATCCAACCATCAGATGCTGGTTGAACAACAGTGGATGAATATTCAGGTAATGACATTTTATAGAGGTGAAAAAGAATGCTTCACACTCTGCACATTGACTAACTATGAGACAAATGACCTGCAGGCGTTGAAACATACTCTTCATATAACAAAGGAGGGCATGCAATTTTTACAAATGAAGTATCGGGAGGAGTTGTACAGTCTGGGTATAATTTAGTTTTCTGTTTGTTTTCTAAAGACTGTTAGAAAAGAGGAATGAACAATGTAAGTAGTAATTACGTTTTTTGTTGTGCTAGGTAAGCATTTGAATGGTCTGGCTCATGCTGCATCTGGATACAAAAAGGTCCTAGAAGAAAATCGCAAGCTGTACAACCAGGTGCAGGACTTGAGAGGTATCTTGTGTATAAGTTTAAATTATGTTTCGTACCTTTTTTCATTAGCACGCACTATGCATCTCTTAATCCACATTTTAATGGCCGTCCAATAATTTTCATCAGGAAATATTAGGGTATATTGCCGAGTGAGACCCTTCTTACCTGGGCAACCAAACCGTTTAAGTACAGTGGATCACATAGATGAAGGAAACATAACCATAATTACCCCAACAAAATACGGGAAAGAAGGAAGGAAATCTTTTAGCTTCAACAGAGTTTTTGGCCCTTTAGCAACGCAAGGTCAGTGAGGCACATTTCTTTTGTGTCCTCCTTGTCAAAGTTTTTCTTAAACAGTTATATTTGTTATTTTTCCTGCAGAGGAGGTATTCTCAGACACACAGCCTCTGATTAGGTCTGTCCTTGATGGTTACAATGTTTGTATATTTGCTTATGGCCAAACAGGGTCTGGCAAAACTTATACCATGGTAAGATGAATGAGGACATCACAACCATATAACCTAACAAGTTTAATAGATTGCTGTTCTTTCCTTTGCTTCGGTTCTCTAGCTTTTAGTTGTAAATTCTTGATAGATTGTAAATTTTGGTCTACTTTTCTGATTATCAATCTAGACTGGCCCTAAGGAACTCACAGAGGAAGGGTTAGGTGTAAACTACAGGGCATTGGCTGATCTATTTCTTCTATCAAATCAAAGAAAGGATGTTGTTTGCTACAATATATCTGTCCAAATGCTTGAGATTTACAATGAGCAAGTCAGGGATCTCTTGGCTGCTGATGGTCTTAACAGAAGATATCCTTTGTTATCTTTTTCTTACATTGCATGCTGCTTAAGGAACCTCTTCTTGGTTCTTGTGTTCTTAACTCCTATATACATTAGAAATTCGAAATAGTTCCCAAAATGGTATCAATGTCCCAGATGCTTCAATTATTCCTGTATCATCAACATCTGATGTCATAAATTTGATGAGCCTCGGACAAAAGAACCGTGCAGTGAGCTCCACAGCAATGAATGACAGGAGCAGCCGGTCTCACAGGTGAGTGTTGCTGGTGTTAAGAGCTCAGTCTAGAGATTCTACTGTAACTTGTGCCATTGCATATCTTTGCAGTTGCCTGACGGTTCATGTTGAAGGAAGGGATCTCACCTCTGGGTGTGTGCTTCGTGGATCCATGCATTTGGTTGACCTGGCAGGAAGTGAAAGAGTTGACAAATCGGAGGTAACTGGGGATAGATTAAAGGAAGCACAACATATCAACAAGTCTCTCTCTGCTTTGGGAGATGTAATCTCTGCTCTGGCTCAAAAAGGTTCACATGTTCCCTACAGGAACAGTAAACTCACACAACTACTGCAAGATTCACTTGGTAAGAATTGTAAGATTACCCAAAAAGGTTATGCTTCCTTTTTCCAGTTCAGTGCATTCTGATTCATGTTTCTACTTTTATGACCTTCAGGTGGTCAGGCAAAGGCGCTCATGTTTGTGCATATAAGTCCTGAGATAGAAGCTGTTGGAGAAACACTAAGCACATTGAAATTTGCTGAACGAGTTGCTAGTGTTGAACTTGGTGCTGCTAAAGTAAATAAAGATACCACAGAGGTGAAGGAGCTAAAAGAGCAGGTTATTACTACTACTTCTGTCAATCCTGCCCATTGCAATTGCTATTGCCATGTGATGTTGTATCCCTATGTATATTTTTTCTTTGTTCCCAGATTGCTATTCTAAAGGCAGCCTTAGCTAGGAAGGATGGAGATACCGACCAGTCACAGAATTCTCGATCCAGCACACCTGAAAGAACAAAAATGACATCTGGTGGGTCTTCTCCTTCTCAACATAGTTGGCATGGTACAGGAAATTTCTCAAAAAGTCATAGACATTTTATAGAGGATGCCAGTAGCATGGAGGTAATGATCTCAGCTGATAGCAATACAGTTTTTAGCTTGTGTACTTAACCATGTATGGCTTGGTAATTTGAGTTTACATACAAGCTCAATTCGTGTAAGCACCATGTCACTTGGATCATCTCAGAAATACTTGGGCTTTTGTTTTTCTGAACAATCAAAATGTTGATCTTCCCAATGGACCATTTAGCACCGTTGTTGAAGTCACCATCAGGGCTTGAAGTAAAACTTTATGTTCCTCACTCCCCTTGCAGCCTAATATCAAATAGATGTAGAGATATATATTCGTGTTTTTTAATACACACACAATGTCTTGATGAATGTCAATGTGGAGCAAGCATGAACTAGAGAAATATTAGGTTCTGTTGCTGCTGTATCACCTAAATGTAGGTCTTGTTCTGCACAATATATTCTTGGATACAAAACTTTGGATTTCCTATTATGCCTGCCAATTTCTTAGCAGTAAATATGTGCATCCTATAGTTGTGAAATTAATTTTTTATGTCATTGGCGTATAAACAAACTTGCAATGTCATTCTCTGGTTGGCAGAAATTTTTTTTCATTCATATGGAAAATTATCTGTCATGCAATGTACGAAGGTTTTCTATTGTTATGTTCTTTTTATGCTTACGTTTGTACCACATAACAATGTATTGGATGATTTAACTTGTAAAATCATAGCCAAATTTTATAAAGATATGTTGATCTGCAGTTTGGTAAAAAGCCTTCATCTCTTCCAAGGAGACGAAGCTTTGATCCACATGATTTATGCCGCAATTCTCCGTCTTGGCCATCTGTAGGCAGTCCTGCACAGAATGGGAAGGAGGATGATAAAGAATCAGTCTCTAGGGATTGGGTTGATAAGATCATGGTGAACAAGCATGATGCTATGAGTAAAGATGAGAACTACATGGAGCAGTGGGAGGTAGACAGCAGCGAATTGCCTGAAGCCTTTTACCAGAAACACAACCGAGGACCTTCAAAAATTTACCCTGAACGACCCTACATTAAAACTCCAATGGACAAAAGAAACTGCCAGGATACTGAAGCACATAGAACTCGGTATGAAATAGGCTCAACTGACGACTCTGATGATCTTGAGGCTGCAACCAGTGATTCTTCCGAGACTGACATATTGTGGCAATCAAATCTTCCAACAATGAGCAGAATTCCAAAATTGCCTGGGCCTAAAACTAAGAAGAGCAATCCCAAGCCATCAAAAGGCACAGAAACTAGGTAAGTGTGAATGCTGACAGCTTATACTTTCCCTCTGATGACCTTGTTTAAATCTTGAGCTTCCAACATCTGGTTCAACATAACTTGCTTTGTACCTATTTATTTCCTGTACTGGTTCTGGTTTTGTAGCAGGAGCTTGATTCCATCACTAATTCCTTCTCCATCAAGGAAAGTCCCTAATGGGGTTAGTCCAGCAACAAACAGGCCTGCAAAACCACTCGTGTCGGTTGATGGAAAGAAGAAAACTGGGCCTGCAAAGTGACAATACTTGCAGGGAGTGAATCAATGACCATTTTGTGAACTACATTACATGCATTGTAGTTTAAAAAAAAAAGAGATGTGGGAAGTTTCAGTTAGCCGTGTTCTATAGTAGTTATAAGCGAGTTCACCTTATCTTGATCATATTCTTGTGGTTTATAAAGCTTGTAATTTATATTGTGAAAGAGAAGAGAAATGTTAAAGGAAGGAAAAGTTCGTTACTGTGAAGCAGATTATATATCATCCCTTCTTCTTTCTGGGGCTAATTTTTATGTATAGAGTGAATCCATTGCTTGTTATCGCCAAAATGCCTTTCCTTTTATTGTGCCATGTCATGAGTGTAATGACAACGCAGAAATTTCTTTACCTCCTACAGGGCAGGGCATCAGTTACATACATGTATTTCATAAGAGATTTTATTAAAAAAATGACAAATTATTTTATGTCACCATTCCACTATTATGGATATTGTAACGGCACTGATATCGAATTAGATTCTAGTACGGTACTATGTCAGTACTGGTCAATAACGAGTACTATTTCGGGTAATTTTTTAAATTTATAAAATAGTCTCTAAATTTTTTTAAAATTACAAAATAGTCCTTCAATATATTGTACTATATAGTTTATAATTTTACATCAATCCTATCTTTAAAAATTGTAATAATAAAAATTTAAGATAACAATAATTTAGATATTTTTGTTAAATCAATCTTGAATTAAAGATTTAATTGAAACCAAAAAGAACTTATTAGAGGTTAGAACTCCATTGCTAAATGTTCTTAAAATAAATGAGGTGTATTCTCATTCTTTAGACAAAAAAATTAATTGGTCATAAATTAAATTTATAAATAAATTATTACTTAATTTAAAATCATTAAATAATTTAAAATATAATAAAAGAAAATACTTTAATTTTGATACATACAATCAAAAAAGAAAATAAGTGTAATATGATATTCATAAATTAATGTTTGTGATATAAATTGATTGATACTTTCAAAATTAAAAGAATTTTACGAAATTGGTATATTTAGTTGGACCACTTCACATTTAGTGGGTTAGATATGCTCATTTTGTCTTTTACTTAAAAGAAAATAAAGGTAGCATCATAGCATAGTTATAAAACAAAACCTTACAAGCCACACTTTCTAACTTTTTCCTCTCATCTCTCATCTCTCATCTCTAAACTCTTGGCTTTTCCTTATTCACTTTCAGATGAGGGTCTCACGATCTCTTAGCCTTCTTTGATCTCTCTCATGGAGTTTAACCTTCATCTCTTTATTGGTGGGTTCCACGGTGGAGCGTGGAGTGGTATGATGGCAGTGGATGCAAGCAGTGGTGTAGTGACACGGTGGCAGTAGGTGGCCACAGATGGTGGAAGGAGGGAGAACATTGAAAATAGGTATAGAGGAGAGAGAGAGACAAAAATGGTGTGGACTATGGGTTGTTTTGTTTTTATTTTATTGCAATTTAGTCCCTAAATATTTAAAAATTTGTAGTAGCCGATATTTCAAATATTGGCTGGTGCCGACTACTAGTACTAAAGACATTAATTTCATACCATTTTTCAGTCAGTACGGCACCTTCTGGCCAATATAATACGAAACTCATTTCTCTGCACCAATCCATTGCATCAAATTCATTTTCTTTATTCCTTATTTAAAAAAACTACAATTTTCTTGTTATTTGAAAAAAGAGAGGAAAAAAACAACTCTAGTCTTCCAACACCTGCATCTCTCACTCTCATTTCTCTTCCAATCAAAAAATAGAATCTCTCCCTATGGTTTGTTATTAATAGACTGAGAAAGGAAGAAACTTTCTGTATAATCATAGCTTCTACCAAAATGGAGAGCTTATAAACTTATGCTTTTGTCAATGCTGGATCTAATAACGCCTTTTCCTCCTTTCCAACTACGAGTTTTTATTTTTTGGTTCTTCAAAGCTCTCTTCAATTAGGGTACATCTGGATCTTTTCTTTATCTCTTTTTAACTTATTCTGGATGTCTCTAAGCTTTTTAATTGTTCTTTTCTTTACCCATGGATAATAAATTGATGATCCACTCGTTGTAGTTGGGAGAATTTGGTTTGGTTGAATTGTTTGTTTTAGGAATCATGGCATGGATTTCTTTAGATGGGAAACATTTTTCTTTCGGATGTCTTGCACATTTTAGGATTAGTTTTTTTTTGTCTTTTCCTTTCTTATGGATTTCTTTTCCTTAATGGCTTAGCATGTAAATAATTAATTGGCATATTAGTATGCTGAACATGTTAGTTTATGCCCTTACGATCAATCATTTGCAATTTGATGTATGATATTATTGTTTAATTAATAAAAGACATTCTTTATTTTTATGTATTACGTTAATTACATTTGATGTTTTTATCCTAAATGTAAAATTCCTGAAATAGTTACTATGTAAATAAAATTATGATGAGACCATAATTATAAGATTCAATTTACATTTATATTATTTCTAAATGTTCCTAGTTGTAGTTTCATCAAGACGAGATATTAATGAAATGGTGAAACTAGCACTGTAGCACCCCACTCTCGCAAGACACGTACCTGCCATCCTGAGTGATGTCCGAGTGCGTACCCCATAAGGGTGGCATGCTAGAACAATCAAACACTTGAAACTCGGTACAAATTTTTTTTATCACAATTATTAAAACACTTTAATCATTTTCATTTACAAAACGTTTCCAATTTTAAAAGTTATTACATCACAAAATCATTTACAAATATTTCCCATTTGGAAAATTAGTATAAACAGAATGTTCAAATACACATTGTACAAAAATCGCGAAATATACAAATTGATACAAAAATAAGAAAGTACAAATATAGACGCGAACTGATCTGGACCTCTATCTCTTACTCAAATATTTCGTCTGTACTCTCGTTAACTTAACGGGGTAACTGTTCTGAGCTTGAAAAAAATATTGCAAATTTTAAATGAGTTTTGCGAACTCAGATGAGGTAATCATCATCGATGGTTCATTCAATTCATACATCACATAAATACACATAACATGTAATTCACATCTTTGCATTTTGCATAAAATATCACATAACTCTCATCACTACATTAATTCATCATGTAGCATCAATTAATATCTTATTCATTTATTTCACATTTCACATTTGAACCATTCAAACAGTGCATTTCAATCATTTACACATACATATCAAATGCATATGCAATTCTCATGAGACTTACTTTCAATTGTTATTATTGTGACCGAGTGCCTATAACTATCCCGTATTCATTGTGGATACTGGGCTCATTAATAACTGTCCCTTATCTTTTGGGGATACATGGCTCATTTTACATATTGAGCCTTTAGCTCTTAATCACTTTCTGAGCTTTAAGCTCTTTTCCATTTTCTGAGCTTTAAACTCTTTTCCGATGGCTACTCTGGCCACAACAGTCTTTACATTATTATGCATTCATGTAATGAAATGCATCAGTCATAGATGCTCAATCAGTCACTTTATTTCACTTTACACATTCATTTTCACATGTCATCGGACTTTGGTCCGACATTCAACATTTAAGTTGAGAAAATACATTTATTTTGTCATATTCACATACAAGAAGCATTTTAAATGTCACATTCATTCATCAGAATCATCGGACCTTTATTGTCCGGAATCAGCACAATCAAATCTTAATCATTCGATAATTCAAACATAATATAAATAAACAATTAATTGAGTGAGAACGTTTAAGTTACTCACAGTACACTCCAAATTAGTATTAGCTTCCATGATCCAGAAGCATCTGGATGCGAACGTTTTATCCTGTGTATCAATATCATATAATACACATTTACACACATTATTAATTGCATAATCATATGAACCTCCAATCACATACATATGTATATGTGTTGTGTATAATGCATGCTCAATAACAATTCCGGTATCTTTCCAATATTCTCATCACATAATCATTCATATTTTCAGATTCACGTAAGTATTATTTATACTTATAATTTATACTTCAATAAAACCATAAAAATCGAAATTCATTTCTCATTTCATCAATTCTGATTTTTCCTATAACAACTTTCGGGTCAACTTTTTAAGTTCTTTTTGACCAAGAAAATGAAGTCATTTGAGGATACTTTCTTCTGGAAAATTGTTCCCCATTATCTTAGGTTTCTATTTACTCCAAGATTATTCAATTTGGTTCAGTATCTTATGAGTTATGCTCACAATACCACAGACTATGTATAATTGAACTTTTGGCATTTCCAATCAGAGATTTACTAGACAATGTCGAAAATTCTTCTTCTAACTCCCTTTGATCCTTGTTGGCCTGTGATAGGCCCTCCATAGAGGGATGGAAGCTACCGTCGACCTCCTTTAGCAAACCAAGAGTGGGAAGTTACTTTCCAAAAGTGGAACTAAATAGGGGTAGAAAGGTAAAATCAGATGAGAGAAGGCCTTTGTTGTAGTGCCTTTTGGTGACGATTTTGTAATATTGTAGCCAAAAGTGCAATTTTTTGCTACGATTAAAAAAAAACGTAGCTAAAAGTTTGACTTTTAAGTACAAGTTTGAAAAACATAGCCAAAAGTCTCAAAAGAAAGAGAGCCAGCAGGCTACTTTGTTCCAAAGCCCTTTGGCGATAATTTTGAAAATCGTAGCTAAAAGCATCGTAGCCAAAAGTGCAACTTTTTGCTACAATTTTAGAAAATGTAGTCAAAAGTTTGACTTTTAACTATGATTTTGAAAAATGTATTCAAAAGTCCTAAAACAAATAAAATTTATAATTTTTATAAGGAAATTATTATTAATATTTATTAGTAAATATTGTATAAGATGTTCAAATAAATTGAGTTACCTAATCAATTTATACATTAATTTATTTACTTAATTAATTTAGACATTAATTTATCTATGATTTTATTTAATATTTAATTATTATTAGTAAAAGGATCAATATGTCTATTGCTACAAGTTTGCCAAAGAGTCTAGATTGCCTTTGGCAATGATTTTCATAAATGTTACCAAAAGGTCACCCTTTGGCAATGGCTTTTGAAAATTGTCACCAAAGCAATCTATAGGCACCAACACTTTGATTAACATTTGGCGACGAATTTAAATGGTCATGGCTACGTTTGTTGTTTGTCTTTGTAATTTAAATATATTTATAAGTTAAGTTATATTATTTGTAGCAAACTTAAAAATTAAAATGTATTAGAATATAAACACTTTCTACAATTACATGGTTGTTAAGGGTGTTGTTTTTTATTTTTATTTTAACAATATATTATTTAATTATTTAATATTAATTGCAAATAAGAAATATGAGTAATGTAATTAAGTTAACTGTTTAATTTATTTTAAAATTTAAAATATATTTTAAACTTTTAAAGTAATTATTTAATTAGGAAATATCAAATAATTAATTACAAAATAATAACATTGATTTTAATAATTTCTTTTTGCATGCTTTCTTTAATAGAGGACCACTTTTAATCATGTTCTTGAAGGACAATTGTTGATCACAAACCTTATCAAGAGAAGCTAAGGTGAGGTGATAGGTTTCTCCAAGAGATATATCTTTCATATCTTTTTAAAGTGCATCAATAGTCCTTTGTAACTCAGGTTGTAATTCTTCTAAAAGAGAAGAAATGAAAGTATAATGAAAAGTAATATCGTTGAATCCATTGAGAAGATAATAGCGTTTCATCATATGCTGGAAATGTTTTTGTAGATCTCTTCTATCTAGAGAACAATACTTTATCTCGAAGTGTTCTTGTCTGACCTATTTGTTGATAAGCTGAAAGTCATAAATGGACTCTTTATGAATTACTCCAACAATAAATACATATTATTTAGAAATTTTTTTATAATTTTTGTAATGAAATTCTTATTAAATATTGTATAAGATATTAATATAAATTGAGTTAGTTAATTAATTTATACATTAATTTATCTATGATTTTAATTAATATTAATAAAAGTATCAATGTTTCTGGTGCCAAAGAGTCTAGATTGCCATTGGCGATGATTTTGGTGACCTTTTGTCAACGAATTAAGCCTCATCATTAGTGACGATTTTTCAAAAACGTCACAAACTTTTTTCAAACCACTACTAAATGAGCAACATTTGGCAACAATTTTTAAAAATCATCGCCAAAAACTAACCTTTAATTATGATTTCTAAATTGTAGCAAAAAAAGAAAAAAAAACGTAGCCAAGGGCTACCTTGTTGTAGTGAGACAAAGTTATTTGATTGTCTTCTCTTTTTATTAGTCTTCTTATCATTTATTTATGTGACTATTACTAATATTAGGTTTAGTTTTCTTTTATCTTTTATTATTCTAAAAATCCACTTTTATTCTTTACTTTTAGACTAGTTAATAGTGTTAGATTTTTCTATTCACACCACTTCTTCATAGGAACTATAATTTATTTACCATTATATTATTTACTTATAATGATAAATATCCTTACTTATTGAGTGATAGATTTTTAATAAGAAACTTTTGGTAGCATTAATATAAATATTTTAACTATGCACTCATCAATTAGTGATAAAAGATAAAATCAAACCAAGATTGAAAAATTGAAAGGTTGGTGTCGGCATTGTCATATGATGAAAAAATAATGATAAAACTGATATCTCAAACTAACGGAATTTTCTTTTTAATGATAATGGCTAGTACAGAGTCAAAGATAAGGACATAATTTTGGTATTGTAAGCCATCGCGGGATATCAAATTTAGAAGATTAATGTAGCAATCCAACACATGATCAAAGATAAAGGATATATTTTGCACAAAAAAGTGATATAAGGCTTAAATGAAACTTAATGGATTTCGTGACTTAAAAATGTAGATTTATTAATTACATTATATTTTTAAAAATAATTAATATATTGAAAAGATACTATAAACAAATATTGCCTAGTGAAAGACATACGAATCCGTTTGATAACTTGTGCATGTCACTGTCTTTGCATGACGAATCAATCATCCCATGAAAAATCCTTTCAGCATGTTCAATGGAAATTCTATACAATAACAAGCTTTTTGGTGTTTAAAATGTAAAACTTCTAATAAAAATTTGAAATTACTAATCTCTGTCTTTTTCATGGCGATATTCTTGTACACTCGGTCTTATATAAAACATATTAGATATGTGACAACTTCTGTCCAAACTATTTTCAAAGTTATGTTTTTTAATTATGGTCCTAATCATCTCTTGCGATCTTACTGTTCTTCCTCCCAACATACATATATTAAAAAGAATCAGAAAATTAGAAGCACTTCGAAATTATTTTTTTTCGCTTGCTTTTTAATTAATGTTTTCATTTATGGTCGAGTCCAATAGGGAATGTAGGGAACTCCTGTTGGCTTGATCCAGTTATCTCCTCGGAGGAACCTTCCTGGTGTGAAATGTATTGCATGTTCACGAGTTATGTTCTTAATTCCATTCCATGTAACCCTAGCTTTCTTATCAGCACCAGGACCATAGTTTCTGAATTCCGTGTACCAACATGTTTTCATTCCTGTGTCCGGTGGTGGCCATGGAGTCCAACCGTCCGGCTGGATCACGTCATCGATGAATGATTCCATAATGATTGTTCTTGAGAACGGCTTCCATGGACGTCCAAGGTATGACTTGAATTGTTGTCTAACTGGGAATAGATCAGGATGTGCTGTGATGGTGCTATTTTGGATTATAAAGCCCGACCGCTCTCTCCTTTGCTTTCGACCTTGTGCAGTCACTATGTTTTGCTGGTTGTCCATGGGTTTCCGGACTAAGAATGTACAGTTCTGGAATGCCACTTCCCCGGCGCCGAAGACGAAATCAATGGTGCCAGAGATGGTACAATCACGGTAGAACTGGCGCTTGACATGTGCATAAAGTGTGTCTTGATATCCATCAAATGTACAGTTGTAAAAGATAGAGTCATCTCCTGAACTCCTCATAGCCACTGCCTGATGTTTATCAGGACCAGCAGTGTTCTCAATTCCAATGTTCATGGCAAGGAAATTGTCTCCAGAAACAACTGCACGCATGCAGTTTAAAGTTCATAAACAAATGTGATCTAATAAAAAAGTTTACCTTGCCTAATATGGATTAAAGAGTAACCACGTACTGACAGTTGGGCAACCATAGGTGGTGTATCCATCGTAGACGTTCCTGTTTCCTGTGATGCGAGTCTTTTCACCTCCATCTCCGATCACGATCAAATTGTCCATGGAATGGTTGAACGAAACGTACTCTTGGTAAACTCCCTCCTTAATATACAGCACAAATGTGGCATTGTTTTTCCTCTTGCCGATGCGCATTATTGCCTCATTAATCGTTTTGAAGTCTCCACTTCCATCTTTAGCCACAACAAGGTCAGGCTTAATCTGAGTAACAGACAAAGCAAGGAGTCTGCGAGTACCAAACTTAACCCATTCAGGGAATTGATCATCATGGCCAAGAACAGGAAGTTCGTCATCAGAATTAGTAGTTAGCAGACGGCGCGCAGCACCCGAAATCTGCATTGAATCGAAGATAGAAGAGAGTCCAGACACAATGTCAAGAGCAATGCTGGTAAGCTGCGTTGCAGTCTTCATTACAGACCTCATTTTCTCTCCAGCGTCTCCAGTCGTGTTATCGAACCCATCCAAGCATGTTTCTTGAAAGGTGAGAGAAGCAGTGAGCCAAGTCGATAAATCTGCTAACAATTCATCGAGGTTGGTAAGATCAAAGTCACCGATTCTCTCGAAAGAATGCTGGAGCTCAGACATGGACATGTTCATGAGCTCTTTACAGTCTTGCAGGGCTTCCCGGGTTCTAGGGTCCTTTTCTATATCTTGCATGACTGTAGATTTCTCGGCAACTTTGATGATGTAATTCTGGGCCACCTTAAAAGTAGCTTGGATCAATTCTTTAGGGTCTGTGGCGTTTCCAGCGGATTTTTTTAGGTTTTCCTCACAACTCTTCTTGTATTCCGCTGGTTGGCAAATGGCCTTGATGGCTTTTACTGAAGCAGAAATGGGTTGGGTACTCTTGTGACTGCGTCCATTGATATCTTCGTCATATTTACCATTGTTGTTAACACCAACCCCGACCGTGACAGCCACCACCATAGCTACAAGAAGAAAGGAAGAAACACCAATAATGGCAATTCTTTTCTTTTTCTTCCCATCATCCCCGTAATCAGGCATTTAATTTTTCACTTGCACAAGATATACGTACAGATATTAACAAAGTTCTTTCTGACGTTGATAGCTAGCAGCTTTCCAAAACCCTTCAATGGAGGGAGAAAAAATCAAATGAAAAAAAAAGAAGTAAAAAGAAAATCTTCCTTAGTTCATTGAAATTAAAGAGCCACTCTCTTATTTTCCCCCCTGGACGTGCAATATCAAATTATTCCCTAGGGAAGGAAAAGAAGATGCTGAAAGTTCAAGGGAAGAGGATTTGTTTAAACTTGTCGACTATAAAGCTTGAAATGCCCCCTCATTCTATGGTTATCTATGATATGAGGTTCTTTTATAGTAGCAGAAGAAAGGCTGCACAAAATTAAGTAATGATCCAAAAATAAGAATTTGGTTAAATCTGTTAAGAAAATGTGAGGCAAAGAATGGAGAAAGGGTTCATCATTGAGATTTTTATCTGGCTGTCAATATTTCCTAATTATAAAGATCAAAATTTGTGGTAATTATCTTAATTGTAGTTATTTCTCTAGTTATAGGACACCGAACAATGATCCCATCGCATGTCCTCTTGACGGGGTAACAAAAGCGAAGTCCAAACTTTTCATTATACGGTCCACATGAGTTATCATAATGAGAATTCAACCCAATTTTCGTAGACATAAGAAATTCATGTATAGTTTCGAATTCGTACACATGTATTTGGGAAATATTAATTATTTCCACAATAATCCTAAATATGAATTGAAGTGCATGTATTTCGTCGAGTACTTTAGTATATATTAATTAGAATAAACTTTTATAAAGCCCACATCTATTTAATAATATATAATTATGTGTACAATTGAAAAGAAAATATGGAAATAGGAGGTGAATCAGACGTGTATTTTCTATTCCCTTGACTCGTACTGATGAGAATTTGACTCTATGAGAAATTGAACAAAAACTTGCAAAATTGACCTATCTTTTTAGTCAATAACCTCAAACTAATCAATCATATTAGAAACATAGGTGCACTCCTATGAATATGAAGAATATACTAGATTGGTCGAGCGAATTGGAATTAATTGTCAACTCATACATGAATGTTTAGTAAAACAAGAAAATTTTCTTATTAAACTTTCAAGTTTTGTTTGTATACTATTAAATATGCTAACAGGAGGGGCAAAAGATGTCTATTTACTTTTTTGTTATTCGAGTTCCAAATGGTTTTATCATTAGGCAATAGGGACACTCATTGATCTATAATATGTTTTTTTAGAAATTAAAATAATTATATTCCAACAAGAAGGCAAAGCCTTTCAAGAAAGTGTGAGTTAGACTTACAAGCTAGCTATATCCAAAATAGATGGATCCAAATGACAATCATATAATCACCATGTAATTATAATATGTATGAAATTCTAGAGAAAGCCTAATTCAAACGTAATGCATTTAGAAAAGCTTGCTTTCCTAAAACGGCACAAAGTTACCTCTTTTATAGTGTGAAAATTATCACTACAGCAAAAAGAGCTTTAGGCAACAACATGTTTGTAATAGTTTTAAAATGTATTGCTAAAAATTAATATAACATAACATTTTTTAAAGTGTTGCCTTTAATAATATTAAAAAGCAACAATAATAATAATTTGTTGTTATATATAAGAAAAGGTAACAAAATTTAAAAAATAGTTGCAATAAGGTCTTGTATATGCAACATCTGGAATTGTTACTATAGTTCTAGTCATTTATTACTAAAGGGTAGTTACTATATATAGCTACTTAATAATGTGTATTTAAAATATAAAATTTCTCTATTTATTAATGAGTATTCATAATATGTCTAACAAAATTAAATTATCCACCTGTTTTTATTTAGTTCAATAAAAAGTTATAATACAATTTCTTCAAAATACACATAAGTAATTGTAATATATAGCCTTTTTGCTTTTTGATATTCCATGCAGTACATAACTATTGTTTTTTTAAAATTAAAAATTGATTAATAGAATTAAATGTAAATCGTTTGGAGAATAGATACTCTCTTACAAGAAAAGTAACCCAAAACGACCACACAACAAGCTAATAAATGCAAGAGAAAATGAAAATTCTGGATCAAGTTATGTTTGGAACAAGAAGAGGCATGAAACAACAACATATCAAAGGACCTTTTTTTAAATTAAAAATTGGTTATATTAAATAATAGTGAAGAGTAGTAAATCATTGGATAATAAACATACTCCCCTAATAGTAACTTTGCTCGTCTCGTATCTAAGAGAACCAAAAAGGAAAGGAAATGGAGAATCAAAGTAGAGAAGTAGCAAAAGAGAGAAAATGAGAGCATACGGAATCAACGGATTACTACTTCGATAGGATGGGGAAATCAATACTCATATCTTCACTCTTCGACACCCAAAACCCTCCCTCTTGTCTTGTCATCGTTTCCCAACATCACCACTCATCTTTCTCTCCCTCTTCGACGATGCTTATTTACTTTATACACCTCCTTTCATTTTTTTGAGGATTAAGAGGGAAAGACAGAGGGAGCTTTAGGGTTTGTTAGAGTTGTTTCAGATTTTGCCCATTGTAACCACATTCAGGTTAGTTTATATTCCTCTATCTTGTTGTTTCTGTGCATGGATTGTTAATTGGGTAGTTCTAAGGTGAAAATAAGGAAGATGGTTGCTAGTAATTTTTTTCAAATTTCCATTAATTATTGAAAGGTGGATTCTTGAGAAATGAAAGCATAATTAAAGATGAGAGACTGCCTTTTGTGACTGCTAGTGAACTAAATCAAATAAGGCAACGACACACTATTTCTAGCTTACGATATGTGTTTTTTCAACTCAAGTTATTAGATCTTTGGGGTGCTTTTAATATTCTTCATACCACTGCTTTTGGATTGTACCATTATTAGATCTTGCTACAGATCTTATTTAGAGCAATGCCATTATTTTCAAGTGATTAACTAAACAAGTTAATATAACCCTATGTTTGATTAAAAAAAGATGCAATGTGATTCCATTATTTGGGCAGTTCTATGACACAGTTGTAGAAGTTTTCTCCTAGTAATCTATAGATAGAGTTTCTAATTAATTATCATCCAGTATAGACAAAACTATATTCATGTTATTGAGAACTTATGTCATTTATCTTGAAAATATATTGAGGTAGTTTAGTGAAATTTATGCACTTGTGTCATAGCTAGTACGACTTAATGTGGAAATATCTCAATTCACTTTTTTTATCAATAAATGAAAAGTTTGGGAGATGTTGTGCATAGGGAACTATGCTCCACAGATCATATCCCATTTCAATTGTAAATACAACACTGTTGGTTCTTTCACTTACATGGGATATGGATGCTTGTATGCACATAATCATGACTAATGTCTCAAAATCTTCATAACTAGGTTTAAAAATTTTAAAAAGGCATGTCATCTCAATATATCCCTTATTTTTGCAAGGTAATTCAACTAAGTTATCTCAGTCACAGACAGATAAGAACTTAGAGGAAGTAGAGACTTATTTGTTCCAGTTATTGTCTGCATATGACCTGGATACCTTAGCTAAATTACCTCCTCTTTAATGTGCTCAGTCTCTGTTTTTGCTTGACAAGACTACTTGTACCCTTTTTTTTGTACGTTTAATCCTTATTACTTATTTGTGCATAGTGTTCATTAAGTTTAAAATTTGATTGATGATATATTGTTTGCTTTTTATGGCTTACTTGGTTGACTTCAATTCAATTTTGTTAATTTTTAGTGAGATTGAGAAGTAGTGGAATCGATCCAGATGACCATCTCATTAAGTCAAAGCTTGGATATTTTCATTATCCTTTTCTTTTATTTTAAAGTTTTAACTTTACTTCTGGTTTGTTTTAGTTTAGAATTTTTTTATTTTGGGTATTGGGATATGCTTGAAATTTTGTTATCTAGTGTTTTAAGACCTTTAAATTAATACAAATAATGTTTTACTTCATATTTCTTTCTTAGCTTTGGTATTGCCTCTTTAATAATACTCACTTTCCTAACTTATTTGTACAGGAGATATTGAGCTCATATCAAGACAAGCTAGAACCAGCAAGCCTATGGTAGTTTAGTTTCTTATAGGGAGTTTGAGCGAAGCACTAACCATCAAACACTTGGGAGAAATGAGTGAAACTATGAGGAAGATTCATTTTACGTTTATACTTATCTTTGAGTGATGGTGCCATAAGTTGAGTTTGCTTATGTGCGTTAATGAAAAGTAGTCATGATATGTGTAGTAGCTTGACATTTGAGTTGGCCAAAATTTGAAGGATTGCACTCTTTGTGAAAATGAAGTGATGGAATTGATTGGTTGTGTTTGATGTTGCTTAAGGACAAGCAAAGATTTAAGTGTGGGAAAGTTGATAGTTGTGCATTAGTGTGTATTTTTCTAAGTATTTGGCATGTGTTTCTTGCATAATAGGTTATTATTGTTGTATTTTAGTATTTGTTTTGTATGTTTTTGTTTAGTTTGATCTTCATTATTGTTTTTTTATGTTTGATGTTGATTTAGGGTAAGAATTGATTATTTTGATGTAGGAATGGAGGGTGGCCACCTTTGTGATTGAGCTAAAGACCAAGAGAGTAGAAGAGAAGTGGAGGAATTATAATAAAAGAACCCATGATCATGGGAATCATATGATACCTAGCCCATGATCATAGGATACCTAGCCCGAAGATATACGTGGGGTTCACTTATTTTTTAGGTTTTTACGACTATATAATAACATAAACCCCTAGGGCTGAAAAGATGATCAGTGGAAACTTGCCTCCTTGAATAAAAACACAGATTTAGAGTCTTAAGAGAGGTGGAGAATTAAGATTTTTCATTATAATTTGGGAAAAGTGCATACTAACGTCAAATTTTCCAAATTCGGGCAAAAAAGAGGAGGAGTTTGCTTCTTCTAGTTTTATTTCATTTTTTCTCTTCTAGCATTTGTATTATGGATTATTTGATTATTGGGGATGTTAATAACATTATGAGTGACTAAGTTATTTATAGAGATTACTTTTGAACTACTTGTTAAACTTCTATTTTGTTGATTTGAATGAATGAAGCTTTTGATCTTTGTAGGATCGATATCCACTTTTTACTATAAGTTGCAACCCGTATACTTATAGTTTTGAGTGTAAAACTAGTATTTGTTTCGTAGTTAACACAAAACTTGACTGAAAAATCGGTGGTTTGACTACGAACACTTCCATATACAATGTTCTAGTGGAATTTTGTCCTTTCACCATACAATACCCCACTTGGTTCAAAGTATGGTTAAAGTGTGAACTCCCGCTAGACTGACTACGTCAGATCTAGCCCAAGTGATATTAGTTCTTATCCCTAAGGCTCATTCCTCAATTGGATATATCACTGAAGATTATCTTCATGACATTTCTACTTTGACCAGAGATTCCCGAGTAATAACCCTAACAAGAGGCTGTGGGTATCATCTCCTCCTATCAGGAGTGGTGAACCCTTTATTGGCTCCTCAGTTACCTTTGAATACTTCAAGTTGTACCCAATCACTACCCTATGAACAACCTCTGAGAGGCAACGAGGATTGGAGTCAAAGTACAAGATCAGCATCCAAGATATCCTTGAGCACCTCAAGTCTAAGGATATTTGCACCATTGCTATGATAAGACTATCATCGACATTAGAATAGATTATAAATAAGATTGTCTCATGGCAGGTCATCGAATATACTTACTACTCTTAACAAGCATCCATACTCTTATTTATAATGTACTTAATAGATTATAAATAAGATCCACTCCTTGATCTAATCAAGGAGTATATCATGTGTTAGTCTGTCTGGATTAATAATATCCTGTCTTGTTAATCCTATGACTAGAGACAATTTAGACACTAACATAATTACACATGATAGGAATCTCATTATCATGATCTCATCATGATTTCCTTCATGTTATGTAATGTATCAAGGACTTTATTAATTCGATTTAAGATCACTATCAATTCATAAAGAACATGAACATCAAATTAA
>JANQAP020000200.1:3815246-3838137 GCA_026874005.2 Erythroxylum coriaceum
TTAAAGACTTAGACTAAATACAAGTCATGGGACAAGATGGTAAGAAGTGATCAAGATGAAGTTTCAAGTTAAGGTTTATCCTTTTGAGGGCACTCCACCCTTGTGTGATGCGCGTCTAGATATCACTTAGGACGTCGGCCATGTGTCTCACAAGGGGCGGGGGCCCAACAGTCCGGTATCCACAATGGATACGGGATAGTTATAGGCACTCAATCACAATAATAACAATTGAAAGTGAGTCTCATAAGCATTGCATATGTATTTGATATGTATGTTTAAATGATTGAAATGCATTGTTTAAATGGTTCAAATGTGAAATGTGAAATAAATGAATAAGGTTTTAATTGATGCTACATGATGAATTAATTTAGTGATGAGAGTTATGCGATACTTTATGCAAAATGCAAAGATGTGAATTCATGTTATGTGTATTTATGTGATGCATGAATTGAGTGAACCATCGATGATGGTTACCTCATCTGAGTTCGCAAAACTCACCCATAATTTGCAATATTTTTCAGGCTCAGAAGAGTTACCTTGTTAGGCTAACGGGAGCACAGATAATACATTTGAGTAAGAGATAGAGGTCGGGATCAGTTTGCATCTGTATTTGTACTTTCTTATTTTTGTATCAATTTGAATATTTCGCGATTTTTGTACAATGTGTATTTGAACATTTTGTTTATAATAACTTTCTAAATGGGAAATATTTGTAAAAGATTTGTGAAATGATTGTAACCCTTGTGATTGAAAAAGTTTATGAATAAAGTGGGCCCAATTTATTATTGATTTTCACATACGTTTGTGCAAAAAAACATTTGTATCGAGTTTCAAGTGTTTGATTATTCTAGCATGCCACCCTTGCTGGATACGCACTCGGACATCACTCAGGATGTCGGATACATGTCTTGCGAGATTGAGGTGCTACACATACGCCATGGGAAAATAACCTCTCTTGGACTGCTTCATGTTAAACCTCTTTAGCACCTTGTCTATATATGTAGATTGAGAAAGACCAAGCTACTTCTTAGATTTATCTCTATAAATTCTTACCCTTAAAATGTCAGTTACTTCTCTAAGGTCTTTTATGGAGAAATTTTTGGACAACCATTTCTTGACTGATTGTAAAGCTGAGACATCGTTTCCTATTAGTAGTATGTCATCTATATACAACACAAGGAATACAATTGCACTCCCACTAACCTTATTATACACACAAGATTCATCCTTATTTTGTGATAAACTAAACTCTTTGATTGTCTTATCAAATCAGATATTACAGCTCCTAAATGCTTGCTTCAATCCACAAATGGATTTTTTATGCTTCTTACCTTTTCTCCATCTTTGGATATGAAACCATCAGGTTGTGTCACGTACATACCCACGGTTAGGTTTCCATTAAGAAATGTTATTTTCACATCCATTTGCCATATCTTATAATCATAATGAGTAGCAATAGCCAAGAGTATCCTAATGGATTTAAGCATGGCTACCGAGCTAAATGTTTTGTCATAGTCAACTCCTTGTAATAGTTCGTTAGTTATACCTCAATTGTACCCTAATTGTACTTCAATTCCTCATCAATATCATCTTCAATTCTAGCTTAAACTTATTCAATTTACAACTCACAAATCATTGTCTTTTATGTATGAAAAACCAAACTAGAAACTATCATTGAAACATCATTTTCCAGAACTCATTTCATCATCAACATGATATATATTTCTTTCCAATTCATTCATCATCATCATACTATTAAACCATGTCATAAAGATGAGATATCTACTTACTTATTAAGCTCTAATTCCACCTTAAAAGATCAAATTAATCAAGCCCTCCATGCTTGCAAGATCATCACAAATTCAGGGTAAAAATGAGTTAGTTTTTGGCAAGGATGGAAGATAACCATCAGCTGGTTCTTAAGCTATCTTGTAAAGGATAAAAGTCTAGCTTAGATGTAACAATTAACTAAGGATTAGACAAAATGTAAAGAAGGAAGCTAGGAGTCATTTTTGGTGGAGAGCAAGGGAGGAGATGAAGAAAGTTCCAGCAAAAACTTTGCCACATTAGCTTTATGCAATTAAGTGCAAGATGTCCTCATCTCTTAATGACATATGTCATTAAGCATGTCTTCCATTTTTCCATTAAATATGCTGCCATTTATCTCCTCATTATTGGTCCACATGTCTCACATTAATTGGTTCACTTGTCACACAATAATTGGTCCATTTGTCATTTAATTACTAGTCCATTTTTCACTCATTTAACTATGCCAAATGTCACTCAATTATAGGTTTAATCATCCTAATTTGCCATGTATTAAATAGTCTTGCCACTTGGCATTTTTCCAAAACTAAATGTACATATTAATTTATCAATTTCTCAATTATGACAATTAATTCCAAGTTGCTAATTATAATCCATTAATTTTTGTCATTGGTAAACCAAAGTACAAGACATTGGAAAGCACATTCACGTTTCATATCACATTCATTTTAGTTTCATACCCTCGAATATGTCAATTGAGTGCCATTCGTCTAATTCACATTTTATGTGTGTATGCTTATATTATGCATTTGAACACAATTATGAAATCATGTCATGGATGTACCAATTTCGTTCTATATGATACCACTCATGGGGCTCCTTAACCTAACACTTTAAATCTCTCAACAATTTGAGAGATGGGATGTTACAGTTTAGGTTTGGGGGTGGGGGGTGGGGAGGGAAGGTTGAATTGGTTTAATAACAAAGTAAAATAAAACTAAACTAATGAAAGCAAACTAAAGAAAACATGTAAAAATGATGAAAGTGATGAATTTGTTAGGGATCCGGTTCTTTGCTTCAATCTCAGCCTACACCGAATAAGACATATTTCATTGAATTTTTGTCTTCACACCTCCTTTTGAACTACTGGTCATAGATTAACGGTAAGCTCTGTTAACCCTGATTTTCCCTTAGGTAGTGTTTAATTAAGAGACACTTGTTAATTAAACCTAGCTATTGAACAACTTAGGAGACTTTCTCCAGATTTAATTGGACAGTCGCATTATACATTAGGAAAATAAACCAATCTAAGCAACAACCATATAAGCTCGGGTCATTTAACCTAGGTTATGTTATCCCTAAGGATTCAAAACCATTGGTTGCCAAAAACAAATCTCAATATAACAATTATGGATTATATTGAAATTCTAACAATGGATTCATACATAAACACTCTAACGATAACGAGAATAAAGATCATTCATACATGAAAACCCAAATCCATATGTATAGGATAACATAATCAATCCCTAAAGAGAGTAAGAATAATAAACATAATGAAGGGCATGCTTAACTGAGTTCTTTGACGTCAATTTCACCTCTAAACTGACGTCACGAAGCTAGCTCTCCATTGGTCTCCAAGGGATTGGACCTTTTCCCCTTCTTCTCGTCAAAACCAAGCCTTCCACCCCTCTAAAAGTTTTCTCCAAATGAAACATAAACATCTGTCATCAAATGTCACATTTTATACTAAAAAGGTAATGTTTCGGGTGAGTTATCCAATAACTTATGGGTGTGAGTTATGTTTCATGGGTGTGAGTGGTGTCTCATACCCGTGACACACCTTTACATAGGCGTGAGAGGTTTCTCACATCCATGCAAAACTTGTCACAGCTGTGAGGTCGTGAGCCCTCCTACATTCTTCTTCTTTGTGTTTTCAATATATAATCATCATCTTCATACATTTTCTTATCTTTACTTGCTTTAATCTTTCTCATTCTTGCTCCATTAAGACAAAGGATTGTGAATCTCTAAAAAATAGCTCAAATATGGTGCTTTCGACTCACTTTAGCTCTTTCACTTCCAAATTGTACCTAAAACTATATATGAACTAAAGTGAGTATCTTAAACATTTTCATATCAATAATCACTAAGTATTATGGAATAAATTCATAACCCACTAAGCACATATCAATAGCTAGAAAAGTTTGGCAAACACCTGGATCCAAAGTTTCCTAGTATAATACTGTATGGAATTTGTTACTGACTCCAAAACTCTTATTCTTTCTATTGTTGATTATAAAGAACAAATTAAGCATTATGGATAGATTACATCTTTTGGCAATTGACGATAGCCACTTTTTATGTATGGAGTGTTGAGAAACTAAGGAACATTTTTTTGTTTAATTCCAATATGCCTCAAATGTCCAAAAAGAGGTAAACAAATCACGTCAATGGAGCTATAATGGGAACTCACTCTTTGATGCCATTCAACGACTGAAGGATCATTTGAGTACTAATAAAGACATTTTGTAGATCTATTTTCTTACTATGGGATTAAACATTCAAAAGGTATTGTTGGAAAGGAAAATTAGGAAATTCAAAAACAAATTTACTATAGAGAAGGAGATTACAAATGGGAACCTATAAAACCTAAAGGAATTAATTTACTTAAGAAACTGATCAAGGAGTTTCTTCTAATCTAAGATGTCGATGATTGTATTTTGCTTTTCATAAGAGGTGATTCATTAGATTTCCCTGTAGGGATTAGTTGTATCTATAAATCTTTTGTAATTTCCATTAGCTTCTTAATACATTCTTTTAATTTCTCAAAAAAAATTGCCAACTATTTTCAGCTTGAGTTTCGTTACAATCCAAAGGATGGTGGTAGCCCAAGGGTTGAGATAATTGGCCCAAATTGCTTCAGTCCAAGGAAGATCTTTGAAAATAGACTCCTTGCAAGTTAAGTTAGGGAATTTACTATTGATAGCATTCCTCCAAATGTATTTGTCATCATCTATGTAAAAATGAGTCTGACAGATTTCATTTATAAGAGACTTGGGTAAAGCTGACTACTATAATACTTCCTTAATAGTTAAAGCTATTGAAACAAAAGCATCTAGTGAAGTTGATGTTCTGAGAGTTACAACTTCATTGACATTGATCAATTGCCCGTTTGAGAACTAATTATCATACTAGAAGCTAATAGATTCTCCATTCCCAACTAAGTCTATAAATTTTTTCCTAAATGTATCCCTTTTTTTAAAATGAATTTTAGTGTGGTTGAGGGAAAGTTTGGAGAATCAATTGCCTATATACTCCTATTCTTGATAAAGTAACTATGAATCCACTTTCACCAAAGAGATTGTTTGTCATGCTGTGCCTCTAGAATCTATTGGTAAGCAATATGGTATTCATGGCTTGAATAAAACATATCCCCGTACCTCCTTGTTTCCTTGGATTAGATTTCAATCAATTTCATCTTGGTTTTGTGATTTCCCTCTATTTTGTTAGACCACAAGAAGTTGTTGAATATCTTGTCTGTGATTTTTATCATAAACCTGGGGAAAGCCAAATAAGCAGCCTAATAGACATTGATAGAAATAAGTGTAAATGTAATAAGTTGAATTCTCCCAGCTGTTAAAAGGTGTTTGGAGCTCTAAGAAGATATTTTGGATTGAATTTTGTTTAAAAGTACAAAGTTTCTTGATTTCACTTTATAAGAGGAGATGGGGATGATAAGATATGTCATTGGAAGGTTCTGTTGCTTACAGTTAGTGATATTTGTAATCTTTTATTGTCTATCAGCTGTAATCCTTGAAAGATAAATGTTACTTTTGGCACAGTTCACATATAGCCTAAATCCTCGTTGAAAGATTTTTAAATGTTTTCACTAATGTTGAGGCAGATATTGCTTCTTCTTTGGAAAGTAAAATTAGATCATCTATAAAATAAAGATTGTTTAGTTTGAGCTTCCTGCATTTGGAGTGATATTTGAAGCTTTTTGTTCTTTTTACAACCATTTTAATGATCTTGTAGAGTACTTCTATGATTAGAGCAAAGATATATGGAGAAATCGGATCCCCTTATCTGATGCCCTTACAACTTTGAAGAATTTGGTAGGTTGACCATTCATTAGTATGCTATGTGTGGGAGTCTTTATGAATTGCTTAATATACTAAATAAATACCTTCGGGAATTACAATGCTTGCAATATATTAATGATGAAGTTCAAATCCACATTGTCATATGCCTTTCTGAGATCAATTATGATGTAGCAATTGGGATTGCCTCTCTTCTTAGAGTAAGAACTAATGAGCTCTTATATATGCTCCTTAAGTAAGACTAATGTGCTTGTGGAGTATACCCTTAAGTCTTTAAGTAATGATTTTATAGATATTT
The DNA here is from genome assembly GCA_026874005.2 of Erythroxylum coriaceum. Lineage (NCBI taxonomy): Eukaryota > Viridiplantae > Streptophyta > Magnoliopsida > Malpighiales > Erythroxylaceae > Erythroxylum > Erythroxylum coriaceum. Next base: position 3,821,415 of record JANQAP020000200.1, read on the forward strand.
TGTATACGAAATTGCAGTAAGTAATAGGCCTAAAATTAGGGAGACCATTCAGTTCTCTATTCTTTGTCACAAGGTATAAAAGTCCTATTGATGTCTTTAAGGAATGAGATTTTGTTGAAAAACTCTATAACAACTTTTAAGATCAGATTTTCAGTGAGTAACCAAGTTTCCGTGAAGATATTGACATTAAAGCCATTTAGTCCTAGAGCCTTATAAGGGTGGAGATTGACAATTGTCCCCTCAATCTCTTGAAGTGTAACGGGCTCACATAAATGGAATTTTAAGGATCTACTTAAGGAACTTCTTAGAAGAATGTGCTTCAGAAGGCTTATTAATTAGATAACTAATTTAACCATAAGCCCCTTAAATAAGCCAGATTTAAAAGTTAAGAGATACATTATTGTGCTTGAGGGAAATAATTTTGCTCCTAGCTTTCCTTGAAAAAATGGCTTTGTAAAATACCGAGGTATTTTTTTCTTTTATGAGGGAATAATTAAGAAAAATCTTGAGTGTAATTATGCATGACTTATTTCTCTTTAACCTTCAGGTTTTGCTAATTAGGATTGTTATAAATAGCCTATTGAATACTCTCCAAGTCCTTCTTTGTAGTGTTGCTAACACTTTTTAACAACTTCATCTCTTACTTAATAAATTTCATCATCATGTAAACAAACTGTTTAGTGCCGCTAATATGAAATCTCAATGCTTTCTATATACTTTCCTTAAAACTAGCTAGCTTTCAAAATTGTTGAATCTAGAAGGATAATAAGATTTTGTAGAAATTGTTATGGTTAAAATAGGAGTACGATCGGATAAATAATTGTTTGAGAATTTGGAGAAACAATTGGGAAAGTTGTCATCCAATTTAGATTTATAACACTTCTTTCCAGCATTTTCTTTATCAAGAGATCACAAGATTGCTTGTTGATCTAGGTGTAGAAGTATCCCCCTGAAGGGATATAAGTGAATTAAACTTCATCTATACGTTTGGCAAGTTCCTTATAAGGACTGCATACTGATCTGGGTCCCTCTTCCTCCTCTATTTTTAAGATGATATTGAAATCTCCTAAAAGCATATAGGGTAAGTTGATTAAATCTATAAGCTCCTTGATTTGGTTTCATAAGAAATTTCTCTTATATGTGTTATTGCATGCATATAAGAATGTAATGAACATGAGCAAGTTAAGTTATATTACAAAGACTTGTAAGTGCACCAGCTGATCAAATATGATAAAAAGATGTCACTGATATAGCTTCATCATCATATAGGGCAATAAACATGCCACTAGGATAATAATAATGGTTAGAAATGATTTTCCATCTAGCTGGAAAATATTTCAGTAGCCTGCAATGTTCCTTTTTTATCTTAATTTCTAAAATGCCCGAATCAAATTGGGTGAGTGAACCAGAAAGAAGTAGGTAGGGCTGAGAAGAAGTAGGCATAGGGAAGGAAATGGAAGGGAGACAATGCAAAGATACAAAGATGGTACCATCAAAGTGAAAGAGTTGCATAACCATAAGAGACTCTGGGGTAGAGAGGAGGAGGAGAAAAAATGTTTTTTATACATTGCTATCTTCTCATTTTATTGAAGTTCAAAAGATTTAGGATTTCTATATAGCTCATCTTATATAGTTCTAAGTGCCTCTTTAGTAGTTGTTAACAAATGATGAGTGTTTATGATATTCTCCTTATACAACTATGTTAGGGACATTATGAATAAATGAGATTACACTAGCTTTAGTTGTGGTGTTGCATGATACATCAACATATAAAGCGTGATTAGACATTCCCATGATTATTACATTTATAGTTTGATGATTAAAGTATAACACGATCCTCCCATTAGGATGATGAGGATGGTTTATGACTTGCCTCCAATTGGAAGATAGCATCTCCAATAGATCAAGTTTTTCCTTTTTTTATTCTTAATTTTAGTAAGAAAAACATTTCTTTTCTATGCTTTAAGATAAGGTTCTCGAACAAAAATTTCTTATAAGGAGCATTAACACCTCTTATATTCAAAGTGATGACTTCTATGTTTCAGAATTTGAAGCTAGTGGCTTCTTCCTTCTGCTATATCTTCTCTTTGATACAGTTTCAAATTGCTTCTCACTATCAATGGATGTAGATACTTGTTCATCTCTATTTGTACTCTCCTTCCTTAATTCAACGTCTTTTTAGGAAATGAATATGAAAATAATGGGAAAAATTGGATTCCATTGTCAACTACTCCTATTGGAAATAGGATTGACCAGAGGGTTTTTACAAAAATTTTCATTCTTTGTAAATTCTTCCAAAAAATGCTTTTCACCGGATCTAGGATTAGCCTCAGTGTTGTAACATGTACCTTTTAAGCTACTGACATTTATTTCAACTATTTAAACATTGCTTTTCTAGTTCTTTTCTTTAATTTCATTAAGCTCGTATGCAAATCTAGTATTGAAATGTCTACCTCTAGGTCTCCATTCTTTTCTGGCATTTAGTTGCTTGGGTTTTTAAGAATAGGTTACTTTGAGAGTACCTTCAAACATCTCAAGGTTTTCATCCAACCTTACAATTTAGATATTTTTTAGTAAATAAGTCATAAAATTCACCAAAACACATAACCTTGCAAAATTGAATTTGGATGTCTCTATAATGGCTTGGTCCATATAAATTGGTTTGTCAATAAAGCTAGCAAGATAGCTTAATCCACTTATGGTCCAATACTCTAATGTTACTCCATATATACACAACCAAATTGGTATGTTTTCCATCTTAATTTCTTCAATTTTCTATCTAGTTCTCTAAATCTATAGCAATATTGGCTTGTTCTACACATGTTAATGTCCCTCCTCAAGTACTATAATGGCAGTTTCTTTGTAAGAGAATTTAAAGAATAAAGTATCATCATTATTTACCAACATGTCAAAAAACCATGTGTTTTCCAACCTGTTTATGCTCACTATTTCATGATATGATAAATAACTCTTTTGTTAAAAAAATATCCAATCAATTTGGAATTCCATTTTTGTGCAACAACTTTTAAAATTTCAATGAGAGGTGATACAATGAATTGTTCATCACATTTATTAACTAACTAAGTTTAGTTTCTAGTTTGTTCTCTCCAGTAACTTGCTCCCCTATCTTCCTTATACCACTAGTATTCTCTTTCATATTGTTCAGGATAGGCATCTACAAACACCTATTCAAGCTTGATGATTGAGTTTAAGGAGCAACTAATGTTTTTTTCAAAACTATAATGAGCAAAAACTTAGATATACCATCCATCAAAATTGTCTTAGCGATAAAGCTGACTGAGTACTATTCATTATTCATAGGATGATAGCAGATCAACCACACGTTAAATGCTAGAGATTCACACACAGGAGATATTAATGGAGTTTGGAGCAAACAATGTTGACAATTTGGAAGTAGGAAGGTAATGAGGGCTATTGTAGCATAACTAAAAATAAATCAAGTAATTCCCCATATTACTTGTCTCATAGGTTCCCCAAAGAGGAAGACTTACTAAATAACCACCTAAACTATAGTCTCAATTTGAGGCCTACAGAGTGTAGTGAACAAGGTGGAAGCAGATGATTAACTTAGGCAAGTTGCCTTCCTTTCCATGAAGAGTAATGCTCAAGGGTTATCAAAATTTTAGAAGGTGGAACAATCATTGCTCATTTTTAGACACTCTAGACACAAAGATGGAAGATGAGCAACTAGGAAAAGTGACTGTTAACAGCAAAATGGCAAGTGGGTTAGGAAAGAGACATGGAGAAGGCACCAACGATGAGATGGGAAGCAGGAATTAGATGTTTGAAGGTAGTAGACTTTCAATTCAAGTGCATTGCAATTAGGATTAGTGCATTTTGTTTTGCATCCTAAGACATGATATTCTTTATAATGACTAATGTTATTCTTATTTAAAGATGAACATATGACTTATTTGTTATTGATGATTGTTTTTTCTTAACATACAAGTGGTATAGTGTATAAAGCTCGATTGTAGTTTTAAATAAGGTATAGTGTGGTATGGTGTATAAAGCTCGATTATAGTTTTAAATAAGGTATAGTATCTTAATTTCAAAGTGAGAGTATTCTCATTTTAAGTTGAATATGTGATTATCTATTATAGGTAGTGTGTTTTTTGAACATAAACGTGGCATTAAATATATGAAAAATTGGTATAGTTTTAACTAAGCCATGATATTCTTTGTATTAAATGATTGTATTCTAATTTAAAGTTGAACATAAGATTTATTTATTATAGGTGGTTGTATTTTTTTAGACATAACCAAGTTATTGAATATACGAACCTGTGGTATGGTTTTATCTAAGTGCGGGTAACTTAATATCAAAATGAATGTATTCTCATTTTAAGGTAAATTTGTTACTTATCTAGAATGGATGGTGGTATTTTTTGAACATACTCATAATGGTAGATGTGTGAAGGCCTAGTACAATTTTATCTATGGCATTATATTCTTTATATTGAGTGATTGTATTCCCATTTAAAAGTGAAAATGTGACTTACTTGTTATTGGTGGCAGTTTTTTTTAATAAAAATATATATGGTATTGAATGCATGAAGTTCTATTATAGTTTTAACGAAGGTATAGCATCTTAATATCAAAGTGATGACATTCTCATTTTGAGGTGAATTATTGACTTATAGGATATGGGTGGTGGTTTTTTTTAACATATAGTGTAATATTATATACATTGATATAGTAAAACTTTAACTGAGGCATGTTATCCTTCATACTTAGTGAAGGTATTCCTATTTAAAAGTAAACATGCAACTTATCTATTATTAGTGGTAGTTTTTATAAATTTAAGCGTGGTATTATGTATATCAAGATCTAGTATGGTTTTAATTTAGGCATGGTAACTTAATATTAAACTGATGACACTCTCATTTTAAAGTGAACGTGTCACTTATCAATAATGGTTGATGATTTTTTTTAATACGAGCATAATATTATATGTGTGAAGGCATATATAATACATTTTTAGTTGAGTTATATTCTTCATATTGAATGATGATATTCTTATATAATGGTGAACATGTAACTTATCTGTTATAGGTGGTGGGTTTTTTTAAATGTAAGCATGGTGTTAGATATAAGAACCTCTGTGTAGTTTTAATTGAGACATGATAACTTAATATCAAAGTTATAATATTCTCATTTTAAGGTGAACATGTTACTTATCTTTTACGGATGATGGTATTTTTGTACATAATCATAGTATTAGATGTAAGATGTCTGTTATAGTTTTTATTGAGTAAAGGTATTATTCCAATTAACCCAATCTTTAAATTAAAGATAAAGCATGTCAAGTCAGTGCTTCAACTTTGTCTACCGTCATAGTAAACTCAACTGTTTACCAGCCACCATAAAACCTCTATTTAAGATCAAATCAAATGAAAGTGTAAACAAATTAGATCTATCGAAAAAAGATTTCAATGTTTTTTGGAATCCGATTGTCTCAATTGCCGAAAACACGAAAATCTTGATTCTTTCAAATTATTGTCAACATAGTAATAATATTAGTGAAAATAAGTTTTTAATATTTATTTTCTCTTTTTTCAATATAACTACAGGAAATTTGGAGTGTAAGATGAAGAACGATGAGCAACGACCAAAAGAAGAAGAAGATGAAACATTATAATATATTATAATTATATCTTTACTCTTTTCCATTATAATCAAATTAATTTTGGTTGGATTACAAGTTGTTGGCTAGTTGTCCCCCAATCAATTTGCCATTAACTTGATTTACAGCTCTTTTAACATTTAAAAAAATACATTATTGATTATTTTCGTTAGAAGTTGAAATAATATGATAAAATTCACAAATAATTTGATACAATCAGACGAAGAAGAGTGATAGACAGAGTGTGTGTGAAAAACATGCTTAAAATCACAACAAACCACCAGTATAAGGAACTCCGGTCGCCGGCAACCAGCTGTCGCCTTGTATGAAACGGTAAACGGTGAAACTACTAGCACCAGTGACGTTAAGAATGTGAAAACCAGGCCATGTAACCCTGTTAGTAATGTTGGATCCTGGACCAGTATTGTTGAATTCTGCATAGTAAAGTGTGCTAAGTGATTGATTACCGGACCACTCGACCCAACCAGAAGGATCAATTAGGCTATCCAAGAAAGATTCCATAAACACAGTTGTGGAGTAGTCTTTCCAGGGTCGACCTATGTACGTTTTTGTGCTACCATTGCTGCAGGCAAGGTCCTGAGCTGCTCCAATGGTGCAATTCTGTATTGAAGTGCCTGTGTTTTGGTTAGGGTCAGTTCTTCCCTGTGCAGTTATTGTGTTGAACTGGTTTGCCATTGGCAAGCGGGAATAAATGTTGCAGTTCTGAAAAACAACTGCAGCATTGCCGAAAATGTAGTCAATAGTGCCGTAGATGTCACATTCTCTATAAAATTGCCTGAGAGAATGTGTATATAAGGTGTCTTGGTACCCCTCCATGCTGCATTTGTAGAATGTGGACATGTCTGCTCCATTTCTTACAGCCACTGCTTGGTGCTTAATTGCTCCCGCCGTGTTTCGAAATGTTATGTTCACTGCAACAAACCCCTCTCCTACAACAACTGCATGTAAGTATCACACGTATTAGTACGGATAGAACAATTGTAATATTGCACTATTTAAGACTTTACATTATCTCTAAGAAAACTATAATTGTACTTGAGAGCAAGTGAAGCAATCACATGCTAGTCTTCTTAGGTGTCCATATATTGCAAATGCTAGTTAATAGTCATGACATACCAAATGTGGCCGAATTAAATGTAGTCCAGCCGTCAACGACGCTCCGGTTGCCAGTAATTATCGTCTGGTTGATCCCATCTCCTATCATCAATACATACTTCTTGTTTTTTGGTATCGAAACATACTCAAAATAGACCCCTGCAACCACGTAGATCACGAAATATCCATTCCCAATTGCAGTGTTATTTGGTGCTGCAGTCACTGCATCGCTAATGGTCGTAAAATCCCCAGCTCCGTAGGGGTCCACAACCACTATTTGGCTCACCAAAATACTGTTATCAGATTCCTCAAGATGTCTTCTTCCGGTTACAGAGTTGAACAATCCTCTATCCTTTAGTAGCATAGTTAAAGGCAGGCGTTTGGTTGAACCACCTTCCAGATTTGAAAATACGTTTCGACTTTCTGTCAGTAATCCCATATCAGGGATCCAACCATGTATAAAAAGAGCAAGAGACACACTATAGTGTTTGATTCCATTGGAAAGAGGACCTAATAATGCGTTTCTGATGCTTGTTGCTGATGCTACGTTTTGAAGACTGTCGATGCAAGTTTCTTGGCAGGTCAACGTCGCACTAAGCTTAGCAAGGAAACCAGCGGCTTCCAAGCTTTGAAGTGTATCTCCAGTGCTTACAGCTTCTATTGTTTCTGATAAGTAGTCTATGATTAGTTGTGTTAGGAACCTGCAATCTTCAAGGGCTCGAATGGTGGATTCATATGATGTTGAAGGCAGCACCAAGTAGTTCTCGATAAGGGAAAGAAAGCTTCTAGCGTTTGACAGGGCATTGCCCAGTGCATTCCTGCTGTAATCAAATATGGTTCCAGGTTTGCTGTTGGGAAAAGAGTATTTGCAGAAGCTGGGGTGAGGTGTGTAGTTGCAGATAGTTTCAGGGCTGTTAAAAATTTCTGACGACAAGTTTATCCCGTGAGAGGGAGAGAAGGAGAACATTAAGAGGAGAGAAATGGTGCATAAACATGAGAGCTTAGGAGCCATCAACACGAAACCCTCGGCTATACTTGGATTACTGGATTGATTGGTTGTATTTATATAGAGGGGATTAGATTTAGACATGAAACCGCGTTGAGAGAAGACTTACCACAAACGAACAAGCATTCATGTTTATTTCCATTTATTTTTTTAATATATAGTTATCTTCTCTTATTGTAATCTTTCACACCTTTAATATGTGAAAGAAGACTAATAAACTACTACACCAACGTGTATATGGTTACATTCAGGGGCCAAAGGATCCGAATCGGTACGGATTTTTTAGTTTATTTTCATTATTATGAAAAATGCTACCGATGCTGACAGTATGAATCCAAATTTTATACTGGAAATTCATGGAAGCTAATGAATTAAGGGCAAAATGTTAGGATATTCGAGGTGTGGTGCATAACCACTAACCACTACGTGCAGAAATGTCATTCGGGTTCTTCGTGAGGCTCATCATCAACTTGTGTTTCTCGCTTGACCTTTTCGTCGAGATTTATTTATTGGGGTCTAGCTCTTATTATTCCTATTTCTTTGCAGTTATTCTTTCTGAAAATAAAGTGGAGAGAAAGTGCATCTCTTCTTATACCAGGTAGGCTACATCAAGTCATATATCTACATATTATTAAGTGCAAGCAAAGTTTTGTTTATAAAATATCAAATTCCATGGTTTAGAAACAAAATCAAAGTGGAAAGACTTTCAGAGTCTTTATTTGCACATACCAATAGATAACATTATTAGTGAAATATAATTGCCATGATCCATTCATTCATAAAAGTGTGAAAATTTGGTAACAAATATTTATATAAGAACAACAAGAATGTGTAAGGATAGCAATGGATTGGGAAGTTGACCAATTTTTTTTTTTAAATCATAAGCAAGAATAAAGCCTGATAGGGTTTAAACTCGAGTCTAAATGAGTTAGTCAAAAACTCAATCAGATCAAGGCAAGCCCAAATGATTCAAGGCCAGATCAGCTTTAAGTATCTCAAAGGTCGATTAGGATGAATCAAACCTTAAAGTTTGACTCCCAAGTCATATTTAAGGTTGTTCTCCTGAATCAAGACAGCATAAACCTCCCAAACTTCACTATGTTTCTTAATATTTGAAGTGTGAAAACTTATAAATGCATAATTTTCAATATTAGATAAATTAGTTATTATACTGTAAAGCTGCTAGTAGCTAGCAGCTTAGATATAGTCTTGTATATAGTATTAAAATAAGAGATTAACCTATAATCCCTCAATGAAGCTAGATATGGAAATTTTGGGATAAGGCTAATGAATGTTTTATTTTCTTCATTCAATATCTCGCCATTGTAGAAAAATTCCTGAATGAAGCTAGTGACTTGCATTTTTATTTTCTTATAAGATATTTGAAATAAATAGTCATTTAAAACATCGGTCCTAAGATCTTATTTGGATTAAGATTAAAGAAAGAATTTTCAGTATCTTATGCATTTTTATAAATTAAATAATTTCATTTATCAAGAATGTGGAACAGGGTCCCTTATAATACTCCTTTAGTGTAGAAGTTAAATATAATACCGATTAATATTATAAGGCATGTGCACAAGCTTAGCCATTAAACTATATGATACAGCCACGACTAAAGGTCTTGTTGTTTTTAGGAACCCACCAAACCATACATTTTTTCTTGATAAACCATCTATCAGTATTTTTATTACTCTAACTAATTAAATTTCCTTTGAATCTTTGGTCTGTAACCTTAATCTGGTTAGTACGTATTATGAAATCTTCACTAAAATTCTTTAACGTAATATTTTCTTTTGCTTTTGATGGATGAATGGTTTTGATAGTCACCAATGGTCATAAAAGGGGCATTTATATTAGCACGGATAGTTCTTAACTCATTTTAACGTGGGATCCTTTAGCAAACCATGTTAGTGGTATTAAAAAAATAACATATACTAGGTCTTGATCTTGTAATAACCTTACTAATAGATGGATTAACTGATCATAAGCGCATGAATGAACAACCCCAATTTTATCAAAATCATGCCCTACCATATTTCTACAATTAAAATCATATTGATAATCATCTATTTGCTTATCAAAAAACCACAATTTCTTACATTAATCAACCTTTAGCTTGATTTTTAGAAAACTCTAGGTTTTATTGGAAATAGATAGTGATATATAATACTTGGCAACTTTTTTTGGCTATTAAGCCCTCAAATATTCCATGCTAGGAATGATTTATGGAGGAGGTTTGAGGACTATGGGCAATTGGATCTATTTTTTCTGTCCAATCTTCTCCTAATTATGACTTAGTCTTTCTTTTTTAAATTAGCTTAGACTCCAAGAACTTGATATTCCACTTATGGTGAGTTTGAATCCATAGGAATTTTAGGATAACTCTATCTCTATGAGTGTTTAGCATTTATCTCTATAGGAATTTGACTGTGCAAACTAGCTTAACATTGATTTCATTTGATTGGCTCCTATACTTATATTCTGCTCGTGATAATCAACCTTAATATCCATGCTTGTTGAATTATCTTTGTCTACCCCCTCAATATGCATGCTTGTTGAATTTCCTTTATCATCCTTAGGTGTCTTTAATACTATTAACTCATAATAATCCCCCTTTTGGAAGTGTTTACTTATCAATATCTACTTTTTCCTTGGTGGCTTAGTATTGGCTTCCACTGGGAAGATACTACCACCATATTTTTAACCATTTTATCATCCTCTTTTTATCTTATGGGAGGGATTGATTCAGGAAGTTCCTAGGTCATTTTAATCACCACAGAGACTTTTGTATAGCTCATTATCCTTATCGTAGTGGTGGATTTATCCATACAAATACGCTTTCCTATGTAGCTATGAGATAGCTTAATCCCCTAATTGATCTATACTTAAAAGGATTATAGTATATAGTAATCCATATTGGCATTTCTTCATTCTTAGTTTCTCAATTTAGATATCAGAAATCCATTTTTGTACGTGAAGAGTTTTTTTGTTTATATTCAATGTTACAACTTCAATAACTCTTGAACATTGGCTAATACATTGAATCTAAAAATGATTTAGTTCTCCTTTTTGGTAATGAACTCTAGAAATTCTATTCTTTTCTAATGGTCTTAAGTCCATACATTAACAATTATAAATGCAAACTTCTTAGTTAGGAAGAATAACATGAGATAGATTCATGTTTAGGTGCTCTATCTTTTAGAAGCTATATAGGTGACAAGACAATATAACTGCATTATATTATTTTACGAGAGTTGTACTGGAGTTTATCAATTGTAGACGAATATGCCATAACATAACACCAAGTAGTCCTAGTGATCTCATAAGTTTAGCCATTCGTAGCTACAAAAAAATTCTATTAAGTAGAGGAGAGGGAAGTAGGGAGTTAGTTTAATTTTTAAGTTAAAGTGTAAAGGATATGCAGATTAAGAAGGATGATTGAAGTGTTAGAGGATGGAGGAGTAGAAATGAAAAATGATAAGGAAGTGTGGTTTGAGCTAGAGGAAAGGGAAGATCTAAATGATTTCCTGAGGACTCTAGTTAAGAACTAAGTAATTTTTAAACATGTTAAAAGAGGAAGGAGCTAAAACTAAGTTAGTTGGCAAATTGAAAAATCATTCTAGAAATGGAAAGGATTAAAGTTAGTAGAATTCCTTCCTTTTGAGAAGCTGAATCTAACGAAAAATGTATGGCAAAACCATTACCACCAACTATAAAATATTTCAAGGTTTTACTAAATATGGGGAGATTACAAAGAGATAAGGCAAACCACATCAAAGAAAAGAAAAAGGGAATTATTGGGGAGGGAGGGTTAGATCTTTATAAAGAAGCAAAACCATAGTGGACAATTGATAATGCGTGTCGAGTGCACCACAAAATAAACCAAACTCTGCAAACTAAAAATTTATAGAAGCAGTGAGCAACTATCATATCCACAGGGAATGTACGTGTAACTTTTACAATGAAAATAATAGATATTTAAGTTTAAAAGGGGGTTTCGGTTGAATGCAATTAAGAAAACAAAGTAAAATTAAACTAAGGAAAACAAATTATAGAAAACAATCAAAAGTGATGAAATTGATAAATGTGTTTAGAATTCAGTTCTCGGATTAATCTCAGCCTATACACAATTAAACATATTTCATTTTTATAATGTTTTCACACCTATCTTAGAACTATTGGTCATAAATTAACAACAAGTTTTGTTAATCACAATTTTTCCTTAAGTTGCGTTTAATTAAACCTAACTATCGAACAACTTATAACAAGCTCTCTAAGTTTAGTTAGACAGTCGCATTATGAATAAGGAAAACTAACCAATCTAGGCAGTAACCACACGAGTTCAGGTTATTCAACCTATATCACATTGTTCCTAATGACTCATCATCATTAGTAGCTACAAACAAATCTAAAACACAACAATTATGTGTTATATTGAAGATTCTGGCAATGGATTTTCACAAAAGCAATCCAATGAACATATTGAAATCATCTTTACAATACCCAAATCAATAAACACAGAACAACCATAACAATCCAGAAAGAGAGGGATTCAACAAAAAACAATGAAAAGATATGCTTAATCGTGATCCTAGGCGTCAATTTTACCTCTGAACCAGATTATGAAGCTTAGCCCTTCATGGGTGTCTTGAAAGCGTAAGTTTCTACCTTTCACGAAGTCCCAAGATGATTCTCCTCAAGCCTTTAAAATGTTTTATTTATATGAAAAATTAGGTTTCTAGGCATATATACGTTTTGATACATGACTGTTTATCAAACTATATAAGTCAAAAAAATTTGAAACCTATGAGTTTACATGATTGGATACACGATTGTGTATAAAATGAATAAGTCCAAAATTGTCTTCTAAATGTTTACACAGTCGTGTATCTTCCAGTTTTTGCTGAAAAGTTCTCCTTCTTGTCTTGTCCAATCCTCACCCTAATCCGTCTCCTTCTTGTTCCATAAAGATAATTGAGTTTGGAAATCAATACTTTTGCTCAAGGAGTATGGTCTTAACTCATTTTAGCTCTGATGCTTCTAAATTGTACCCAAAACCAAATATGAACTAAAGTATCTTAAGCATCTCACAACAATAATCACTAAGTGTTAAGAAGTGAATGTATAAATAATTAAGCACACATCAAATTCACCCACGCTTAGCTTTTGACCATCCTTGGGCAAAATAAGAAAATCAAAGTCACAATTAAAACACTTTCATAATTTCCATATTTCCTAAGAATAGATAGTAATAAGTAAAGAGAAATAACTTTCAAAATCATAGCAAGAAATCAACATTCAATGCCTCTACTGATGATCAATCAAGAATCATCACTTTTAGAAACTGAGCAATCTAGTAATAAACTTGAACAAATTGTGTAAATAGAATTGATCCATAGGTACACTCAAACAACATTTATGATCATGACATTCCATGACTTTGCTTATCATTTCATTTCTCCACCATTAGGATTCGCATGCATAATCATGAATCAAAGGACTTTTTAAGGTTGTAATATGGGCAAGGGTTATAGTGAGATATTTGAGTAATATGGCATAAAAGCATTCAAAGCTAGTGAAGCAAGAAAAACTTCTATATAACATCAAACATAAAAGTCAACATTCACTCAAAATTATGAGTGTAAAAACTATATTTCATAGCTCAAGTTCAAGCTCTCATACTACAAACCACATGAAGTATAACCAACTAGAAGGGTTCACTCACACAATTGATAACAAACAATACATTATAATCATAAGTGGTGATCCTTCAAAACAACATCTACCTCATATGTTTTATACTCAAATTACCCATTCTATACAACTTTAAGAGGAAAAAGTAATAATGAATAACTCTACAAAAGAAATGCATTTCCTCCTTAATACTATTATTTAAAAATTTTTATTTCTTCTTTTTTTTTGCTTTCCTTTTTCTTTTTTTAACAAAAATTGAAAGAAGCTACATCAACATTGGAACTCGTTGATAAGACTTAAAATGGCACTTTGACAATTTAAAATGACATTCCTATAATTATAACCAACCCAAATATATGCACACCACCCACACTTTTACTTTTGTGCATCCACAATCATCAACAATTAACAAATGCTCCACTAGCTTTAAGGCTTGGGTAGGACCTTTGGTTAGCTATAAGGCATGTAATGTGATTAACACAAAAAGAAAAGGCAAAAAAAGCTCAAAGGCCCTTATTAAAAGGAAAAATCATATCAATAAGTGGGTTATTTTGCTAATGTAGCTTATGAAACAATAAATGCCTATATCATTTCCATGTTAACAAATGTGATAAAAATGTGATCTTGAATAGAAAATCAAAGCAAAATTAGGATGTACATGTTATAAAGGTCACATACAGACAAAACACAATGAGATTGATATAGAAATATGTTAGTCTATAAAGGCTCAAAATCTCACCGGCTTGTGTCTACCACTAGTCACTACTCTTCTAAAGATAATATATATTGATCAATCACAAGATTAAAAGTACATGCTTAAGTTTCCATAAATTTTTCTAGTCAATTCACTCTCTAACTATAACTATATAGTCCTAGAAGTAATAGAAAAAGAGAAAATGTATGTCTATTTGTTTGATTTTGAAAAACACCTAAGAAACTCACATAAGCAACAAAGAAGCTTAAAAACATGCATGAAAACAAAGATCCTCACCCCCATACTCAAAACTTATATTGCCCCTAACGTAACATCAAATGTAAGAAATGGAGCATTTAACAGAAATAATAAAGGCAATAATGTAAATGAAAGGATGAACAATTTTCTTTAGGATCGACTTAATTTCTTGATTTGACACTTTAGCTTGACCACTAGTCTGGGGATGGTAAGAGGTGGAAATTTTATGCATGATGTGATATTTTTTAAATAGTGTTTCCACCACCATATTGCAAAAGTGAGTTCCCCTGTCACTTATGATTGCCTTTAGCATCCCGAACCTAGAGAAGATGATAGATTTGACAAAAGCTCCAATAACTTTGACGTCTTTAGTTTTGGTGGCCTTAGCTTCCACCCATTTGGAAACATAATCAACTGTAAGCAATATATAATTAAAACTAAAAGATGGGAGAAAAGGTCCCATAAAGTCAATACCCCAGACATAAAAAATTTCCTTAAAAAGAATGGGAATTTGTGGCATTTGGTTCTTATAGGAAAAGTTACATAACCGTTGGCACCTATCACATGACTTGCAAAAGATGTATGCATCCTTGAACAATGAGGATCAATGGAAGCCACTCTCTAATACTTTATGTGTAACATCTCTTTTTCCCATGCTAAGGGTTAGAACCCTAGAATACTGAACATGAGAGATATTATCGAGAAGTTAGAAAGTGCATTTCATGCTCATGCATAATATAGTATACAAACACATATGAATATTAACACACATTAAAATGATTGTACATGCATTCATTGACATTTTTCGGGTATAATTGATTTTAAATGTGATTATATTGTGAATTGTGGATTATATTTCTTCAAAATTTATTTGGTGAGTATAAGTAATGATTTAGAATTTTTGGTAAAAATTTAGGAAAATTCTAAATTTCTGGATATTTTAGACTAGGAAAAATGTCAAGTGGCAAGACAATTAGTTTATAGTAGTAGAAATAAGTGATGAATGATAATAGAAATAATTGATATGTGATATTAGGATTTAATAACAAATGTCATTAAAATTGGGAGACAATCGGAGTAGAAATTGGAGATAAATGGACTAATTAAATAAAAGAACGAAATGAGACCTATAGGAAGTGGACATGTGGGAACTGACAATTGTCACTTGCCAAGCCATATCTTAAACCACGACACTCTCCCCCAAATGAAAGTCTATCTTCATTTCTGTTTGTCTTTCACTTTATTCATTGCTCTCATCTTTGTTAATCTCATCTTCTTCAATCTTCTTCAATCTTCTTCATCTACGATACTCATTTCTCACCCTTTCAACGTGAACCTTGTTCTCACCTTTCATTTGCTACGTTGATTTTCTTGTCTTCTTCATATTAGTCACTAAAGACCTAAAACTACCACCTTTGGGTGATGATGATGGTGTAAGGGAAGAAAGCTAGGGCTAAGTGATATCTTGAAAAATTTGAAGCTAAATCAAGTAAGTTATACTTTGATCTTTATAGGTAGTCATATATGAAACAAATATAGTGATTATTTGATATTAAATGATCTTGAGAATAGCGATCAATATACATGTGCATCGTGGATGAAGAATGGGAATATTGATGTCTTGTTTTTTAGTGTATGATGAGTAATAATTTATGAGGTGTTATAGGGATATTTTTGGGATAGATTTATAGTGTGAATGATGTATGAAAATGATAAAAAAATTTTAAGGAATAAATGGATATATAATTATGATTGGTTTTGTGTTTGTGATTAACAATAGATTGGAGTTGTATTAAAGATGTTTTCAAGATAATATGAGTGTAGAAATAGTGTTTGAATGAGTGTTGAAAGTTGATAAATGAAGAAAAATGATCATATTATATTCTTATATTGATAATGAAAGTAAGAAATAGATGAACCAATGCTTATAATGTGTTCTTATTTTGAGGATATGAAAGCCATAAATTATAGTTTATTATGTGAGGAAATAGATTGAGAATTTAAGGTATAAGGTGTTGGAGTAATATTCTTGAAATGAGAATTTAGTATAATAATGAAAGATGATGAAATGTTTTATTTGTGTATGATTGATGAACTTTTAAGTTATAAGTTATCATATTAATGCTGTTGAGATAGTTTTAAGGTAAAATGAAGAGGTTATAAATCCTAAGTGATGAATTATGAAAATAAATTGTTTGATGCATTATTGTAACACCCCACTCCCACTGGACCCGAACCCGATATCGATGGTGATATCCGAATCCGTGCCCCGCGAGGGTGGCGTGCAACATCACTTAACAATTAA
>JANQAP020000200.1:3844382-3887440 GCA_026874005.2 Erythroxylum coriaceum
TGTAATTATGTTAGTATCTAAACTTTCCCTAGTCATAGGATTAATGAGATGGGATATCATTAATCCAGATAGACTAGTGCATGTTATACTCCTTGATTAGATCAAGCAGTAGATCTCATAAGCTGTAGACATGAGTTGTTTAGAGTTAACATATGGATGCTTATTAAGGGTAATAAGTACATTGGATTGACCTATTATGAGACAATCATATGGATATTCTATTCCAGTGTCAATGATAGTCTTATAATAGCAATGGTGCAAGTATCCTTTAACTTGAGGTGCTTAAGGATATCTCGGATACTGATCCTGTGTTTTGAATCCATTCATCAGTGCCTTTCAGGGGTTACTCATAGGGTGGTGATTGGGTATAGCTTGACATATTCAAAGGTAATTGAGTAGCCAATAAAGGATTCACCAGTCCTGATGGAAGGAGATGATACCCATGACCTCTTATCGGGGTCATTACTCGAGAGTCTTTGGCCAAAGCAGATATGTGTCATGAAAAGGGTCTTTAATGATACATAGAGTAATGAGATCCTCAGGACAGGATCTAATATCACTTGGACTAGATGTGACGTAGTCAGTCTACTAAGAGTTGACACTTTGACCATACTCTGAACCAAGTAGGGTATAGATGGTGAAAGGACAAATTCCATGGCAACATTGCATATGGAAGGGTTCGTAGTCAAACTATTGAATTTTCAGTCAATTGGGGTCATGACGTGCTGTTAGATACCGCTTTTGACTTACTTGAATTAAATATTAATTCAAGTGGTCAACATAACTGGGAACCTAATGGGTCATACATATAGGAGATCCAAAGGATAAGTAAAATGGTCTTGAATGGTGATTCAAGATATGAGAGATAGTTTTGGGATTGTATCGTAATGTGATCGTGGTAGAAAATGTTACATGGAATGCATTAGAAACAAGTGTTGTTGGCTTCCATTAATGCATGCTATTTATGGTCATTAACTTCCCATAACTTCTATTAATGCATGCTATTCATGACCATTAACTTCCCATAACTTTCCATTAGTGATGGTGGTTATAGAAGGCCAAATGGTGCAAAAAATTCAGATGATATTCGTGCATCTTGTGTAAGACACAAAAGAAATAGAAAAGGTTCTTTTTCTGACACACACACTCTTTTTCTCTCTAACTCTCTCAAAAGTTCTTGCCTTCGCTAGCACAAAAAAAGAATTCTAGCCATCTCCTAATAAGGTTTCATCCTTCTATCTTTGTGTGGATTTTCATTAGAGACGATCTGTATTGATCGTTGTGGTTTATGACAACCCAACATGTAGAAGATTAAAGAACAAAGGAGATCACAAAAAGGTATATAAACATCTTACATTTCATATTTTTTGTTTTTCTATATCTATATGCATGAGTAAATCTGGTTTTTCAGGTTCCGCTTTATTTCCGCTACGTATATTTGATATATATTATGTATGAGAAGCATGATTGGAACCTAACATAAGTATAATGTCTAAAATGATTAAAGAAGCAAGGCCCTTGGGTGTTATTCATTTCCAAGTAGTACAGACCCCATTATAGCTAAGAGCTGGCTGGAAAAGGTATTAGAAGTTGTTGATATGATGCAATTGGAAGATGAACACTGTTTGATTTTAGCCACTCAACTATTGGAACGGAATGCAAACAGTTGGTGGAAAGGCTAGAAGGCCAGAGCTATTGTTCCAATAGGTGGGCAAAGTTTATCCAGGAATTCAATGATGTGAAGCGATAAGAATTTTTTCGTTGGAGACAAGGGGGTAGGACGGTAGCAGAATATGAAGTAGAGATGAGAGAACTACTAGAGTTTGTCCCAGAATTTTAAGGCTCAGAGGATTATTTATGTTTAAGGTTCAAGGATGGTCTGAACTTTAAGATTAAAGAGAAATTGGTGCCTACAGGAACTCCCATGTACAAAGAGTTGGTTAGAGTAGCTTTGTGGGCTGAAAAGATGTGTAATGACCGGAAATCATTTAGTCAATTCCAGAAGAGGAAGAGAATTGATTTCAACTCAGGACAATCATCCAAAAAGAACCTTGGAGGAGACCCTTTAAACTAATAAGGGGTACCAGGATCAATCAGTGCATCACAAACTGTTTTCTGAGCCTCTACCTAACAGAAACCTAGTGCATCCATAGCTAGTTCTAAATCTAAGGTAAGTCAGAGTGAAAACCCCAATGCTAAATTTGTCAAAAGTTTCATCATGGCACTTGTAGAAAGACACTTAAATGTTTCAACTATGGACAAATGGGGCACATAAAGAGAGAATGTTCAAACTTCAAAGATACAGAGTATGTGGGACAGTCCAATCAGGTGAGGCCACCAAGTCAAAAAGGTCGTTCACCTGTACAGAATATTGTTAGTACAGGCTACAGAACTAGAACGAGAAGCAACCCGACACCACAGCATACGTAACAGCCACAAATTCAACTGCATGCACGAGTTTTTGCTATGACTGATGAGAAGGCTGAAGCAAACCCAAACGTTGTTACTAGTATGGTAAATATTTTTAGAAAGCCTGCAAAAGTATTAATTGATTATGTGGCTAGTAGATCATTTATTAGTGATTCACTTGCCTTGCATGCGTATAACAAACCTATGCCACTAGATTGTGAATTATTGATACAATCCCCATTAGGAGAACAAATAACTAGAAACACTATGTATAGGGGTTGGGGAGTAAAAGTGAGTGATGCAACACTTAAGGCAGATCTAATTCCCTTAGAAATTCGAGATTTTGATGTGATTTCAAGGATGGATTAATTATCATCTCATGGAGCCCTGATAGATTGTTTTACAAAAAGGGTGAAATTTCAAGCTTCAGGATTGATAGGAATGGAATTTGTAGGAGATCACCGAGTACTACCATCCTGCATCATCTCAACTATAGAAGCTAGAAAATTTCTACATAAAAGATGTTCGACTTATCTAGCACACGTCATAGATCGGTCGGTGCAAGAGATTAACATGGGGAGTGTGCCAATAATAAATGAGTTCACAGATGTGTTCCCTTAAAAATTACCTGGATTACCTCAAGATAGAGAGCTTGAGTTTAGTATAGACCTCTTATCGGGGACTGCACCAATGTCTATGCCACCGTACCGAATGATACTAGCAAAACTAAAGGAGCTTAAAACCCAGTTGCAAGATTTAGTGGACAAAGGTTTTATACGCCCAAGTGTCTCACCCTGGGGTGCTCCAGTGTTGTTCGTGAAAAAGAAGGATGGGACATTGAGGTTGCGCATCAATTATCGACAGTTGAATAAGGTCACCATTAAGAATAAGTATCCTCTACCTAAAATTGATGACTTATTTGACTAATTCCAAGGTGCAAGCATATTTTCAAAGATTGATTTGAGGTCGGGTTATCATCATTTGAAGATTAAAGTGTCTGATGTGCCAGTTGCTTTTCAAACTAGATACAGACATTATGAATTTTTAGTTATGCCTTTTGGCTTAATGAATGCCCCGGTAGCATTCATGGATCTCATGAACTGAGTATTCCATACGTATCTTGATAAGTTCATTATAGTCTTCTTTGATGATATCCTAGTGCGTTCAAAGAATGAGACCGAACATACCACTCACTTATAAATAGTACTTCAAACCCTTTGGGAGAAAAAAATTATATGCCAAATTTTCTAAAAGTGAATTCTGGATGACAGAAATCGGGTTTCTTGGGCACGTTGTGTCTAGTAAGGGAACTTTTGTGTATCCCAAGAAAATAAAGGCTATTGTTCAATGGGAACTGTAACGTTCCAATATCCCATATTAGGGGCTAGGACCCCAGAATAGTGTATACTGAGCACTTAGAAGTACATTTCATGCATCATATGGCATATTTCAATATGTTAATTGTGTTGAAATTCATGAAATAATTGTACATGAATTTATTGACATTTTAGGGTATAATTGAGTTATAAATGCGCTTAAAATGTGAATTGTGGTTTTTATGTGTCAAAATTTGATTTGGAGACCATTAATATTATTTCAAAATTTTTGGTAAATTTTAGGAAATTTTTTAAAATTTGGGGTATTTCTGGACTAAGAAAAATGTAAAATAATGGACCAATCACAGTGTGACATATGGCTGCCTTGTATGTTGGAAAATGACCCACATGCAATGAGCATATGTAGTCACGTGCTTTCTTCTCAGTTCTTTCAGTGTTCTTCACCGAAAATTACCAATACCAAAACACTCTTTTTATGCTCAGCCACCGAAACATCAGCTGTGTATTTTGTGCTATTGATTTCCCCTCATCGCTGGACATATTGTTGAATCAAGTAAGTGACAGTTGATGTTTTACTGTTGTAAATGAATACATGCATGTATGGTTTGAGAAGTATAGTTTCGGTGAATACACTTGATGAATGAGTTAAATGGAAGATCTGTGAATAGAAAGTGTGTAGAAAGTGTATAAGTTTGTAAAAATCTGAGTTTAATGAGAGTTGGTGAATTAGAAAATTGCAGACAACTTATGGATGTATACACGGTATTTATGCTCTGTTTTGTTTTGGAGAAAAATACAGAAAATGGAAACATGCGTGAGTGAGGATTGGATTTTTGATGTTTATGCTGAATCTTGGATTTTTGAATCGTTTGTGTTGAGATAAGTTGTTAACTGCAGAAAGATGTAACAAATAGGTTAAGAATTGTTGAAGAGAAAATTGCAATAGAGAGAGGAAGAAGAAGGTGATGGTTTGCGTGTCTGATTTTGGTTTTTGAAGTCTGAATATGAACTAGAACAGCTTTGAGTCTTTTGGCTATAACTTCTTCTTCTGACCTCGAAATGACATAAGACTTGAACCAATAGATTCCTAACATATTGTTCTTCCTCTCCATGAAAATTTATGAACATTGGAATTCATTCAGAAAATATTGAGTGATAAATTTAGGATGAACTAATGAGTGTGTTGGAATATTGATAACTGGAATGATTTCACTGATCATGCTTCGGTATTTTGGCTATATTTTGATCTATAGATTTTCAAATGAGTTGATTCTTGATTCAGATTAAAATATAGACGTATGGCTACATTATTCATGAAGGAATTGAATTTGAAATCTATCGTTAAGAGTCTTGAAATTTGGCTTGAATTTTAGAGTTGTGTTCTGTTGAGGTATAAGAAACAGTATGGAGTATGTTGATTATAACTTCCACGATACTAAACCAAAATGTCTGAATTTGATTTCATTAGAAACTTAAGACATAGAGGAACTTTTGATTAGAAGAACGTGTTACCTAAAAATGTCTAATTCTAGGTCAAAAATGGCATTAAAAAGGGAATAAAACATAGCAGGTCACGATCGTGCATCAGCACGATCGCAACTCTGCTGAAGCATGAAGTCGTGATTATGCAACTCTGCTAATGAAGGAAGAAAGTCACGATCGTGCACAAGGACGATCATGACCTGAGAGGCTTTATAAAAGAGTGATATTTTTGTATGATTTTCAACCTAATTCAAGTATAAATGTTACCATATGAAGTATATATGCTTAAATGAGATCTTTTAATGAATTTAATTGGTGTTGACTGAAGGGATTAAAGTGAATAAAAGGGTATTAACGATTAAAAGAATGTTTGGAAGGTGTTGAAATTGTTTATAATGAGTATTAAAGAAACATACCCGAGAAATTGTCATTGAACATGCATGTTAAATGATACATTCATAAATGTATTTATGACTAATAATGCACATGAGTGAAATATAAATGTATTTGATTATATATAGAAGAGTAAGTAGAGCGACTACTTCCAAATATTGCTGGAACTTCCAGGCATTAAGCAAAAAGGGAGAAATTGTGAGTAACCTAGACGGTCTCACTCAATTAATTGTTTGTTTTGATTATGCTTGAATTACCTTATGAATGTGTGATTGCTTTTACTGATTCCAGACATGAAGGTCCGAAGATTCTAATTTGATGAATGTGATATTGAAGTGCTCCTTATATGTGAATTGGATGAAATAAATATGCTCAACAATTTTGTTGAATGTCAGACTTAGGTCCGATGATAAATGCGATCTGAATGTGAATTTTCAATCATGGGATTGACTGAGAATATGAGAATGTGAAGCATCCATTACATGAATGCATGAAAAATAAGGTAGTTATGACCGGAGTCACCAGTATAAAGAGCTTAAAACTCAGACTATAATCAGAGCCTCGGACTCAGTTGTGATTGTACCCGATTTTTACTAAGGGATATGGAACATTATTTGATACAGTTGGGTATCCATTAAGGGATATGGGCTAGTAAAAAAAGGCACTCGGTTACAACGACAATAATAATGAATGTGAGTCTCACGAATATTGCATATACATTTTAATACGTATGTTTGATTGATTAAATTGTATTGTTGCCTTGTGCTGAATGAGAATGTGAAATGTGATACTTTATGCATATGCAAAGATGTGAAATATATGTTACATGTATTGATGTGTTGTATGAATTGAGTGAACTATCGATGATGGTTACCTCATTAAGTTCGCAAAACTCACCCAAAATTGCACGTTGACATTTCAGGACCGAGAGAGGACATTAGCTACTGAGAGCCCCTGCAAGAAGTATAATTGTTGTACTTTTGTGAAGAAGAAATAGCTCAAAGGTCGGTTAGTTGAGACTGAAGGAGTAATTAGTAGTTTTGTTCAATTCCTCTTTCAAGCAGTATGTTATGTATAGGGTTTCGACATTGTATATATTTGAATGGTTTTGTAAAGGTATAATGTAAGTTTGGGTTTTTATACAATGAAATGAGGATTGTAGTTTTTTTTTTAATTTGGTGACTTTTATGTATACTAGTTGATGCCATGACTAAGTTGAATAAGTTGCCATGTTATAAAGTGAAGGTGAGATAGTTAACACGCCATTATTATAGATTATATACTAGAATGTCCACAGGATATTCCGGTATGTAATTTATAGTATTAGGGTGTTACAGGAACCACCAAAGAATGTGACAAAAATTAGAAGTTTTCTGAGTTTGGCTGAATATTATAAGAGGTTTGTAGAAAACTTCTCATTGATAGCTTCACCATTAACCAAGTTGACTCAGAAGGGAGTGAAGTTTACAAGGGATGCTAAATGATTGCAAAGCTTCCAAGAACTCAAGCATTATCTTACTTCTACTCCTATTCTTAGGTGATTTTGTGATATTCAGTAATGCATAAAAATAAGGGCTTGGTTGTGTATTAATGCAAAATGATAAGGTAATTGCTTATGCTTCTCTACAGTTAAAGAAGCATGAGGAGAATTATCCAATGCATGACAGAATTAACAGCCATTGTATTCGCCTTGAAAATATGGAGACACCATCTGCATGGCGAAAGATGTAAAATATTCACTGATCATAAAAGTTTAAAATATCTACTCACTCAGAAGAAGTTAAATCTGAGGTAGAGAAGAAGGTTGGAACTAATCAGGGATTATGATTTAGCCATCGATGATCACCCGGGAAAAGGAAATTCTGTAGTAGATGCCTTAAGTAGAAAGTCCTTTACTACAATGGTATATGTTCAAACTATATATCTGCCATTGTTCATGGAGTTTAAGTTAATGAGAGTGACTTTGGAAGATGATCCTCATGGAGCATTGGTAGCAAATTTTGTCATAAGGCCTATACTAGTGGAGGATATCAAAGAAAAGAATAGGCAAGATGAAGAACTAATTAAAGAATTTCAGAAGCTACAGACTAATGAAGCTAGTGAATTTTGAGTAAGAGAGGATGGAGTACTTGTATTGAGAAATAAGGTATGTGTTCATAAGGATAATGCACTTAGAAAAGCCATTTTGGAAGAGGCTCATAGTTTTGCTTATGTTATGCATCCAGGAAGCACGAAAATATATAGGACCATCAAAGAGTCCTACTGGTGGTCATGGATGAAGAAAGATATTGCAGAATTTGTAGCCAAGTGCCTTGTGTGTCAATAAATTAAAGCAGAACACCATAAACTAGCTAGTGTATTACAACCATTACTTGTTCCTGAATGGAAATGGGAACATATAACTATGGATTTTGTCATTAGGCTCCCACCTATATAAGAAAGGCATGATGTTGTATAGGTGATAGTGGACAGGCTGACTAAATTCCCTCATTTTCTTGCCATTAGAACCACTGACTCTCTAGAGAAGCTAGCAAGATTATATCTTCAAGAGATCAAAAGACTCTAAGGAGTTCCAATATCATTAGTGTATGATCGAGACCCTCATTTTACTTCTCGATTTTGGACCCAACTGCATGAAGCCTTAGGAACTTCACTGAAGTTTAGCACTACATTTTACCCTCAGATTGATGGTCAATCAGAAAGGACTATTCAGACAATGGAGGACATGATGACAGCTTGTGTCATGGATTTCCATGGCAGTTGGGACCAACATCTGCCATTAGTGGAATTTGCATACAATAATAGCTATCAGGCTAACATTGGAATGGCTCCTTATGAGGCACTATATGGAAGAAAATATAGAACTCCCCTATGTTGGGATAAAGTAAGGGAGAGGAAGTTAAATAATATGGAGTTAATTGAAGCCAATACGAAGAAGGTGAAGTTGATGTATGAAATTTATTTTTTTTCATAGTCAATGTATAAAATTCATGCATTCAAATAAATCTCATAAATCATGTTTACATAGCATTTCATACGAAAACATGTAAATTCAAAACCTTTGTAGCAAATCAAATGCATAAAAGATAAATAGGAAATAATGGAATATTTATTATTTTTATTATCATCATCATCATCATCATCATCATCATTATTATTATTATTATTATTATTATTTAACCCACTCACAGTTTTCTCCTGTCGATTATAAATTTCTTGACGGTTCTAAAAATGCTTATGGATAGGCCTGTTGTGTATCCGAACCTAAACATAGGTTACATATATAAGTAACTCTCATAATTATCAATTACAACCTATCTCCACATCTCCCCTTTATTTTATCTATCATGCATATGCAATTTCAACTTCATTATTTCCATGCATGTCTAATCATTATTGAGGCAAGTTGTTTTCATTTCACTATAGAGGCTTAACAGACTTTATTTACTCCTTAAACTGTTTCCAACACTCATAAATATAGTAGAGTTTTAACATTAACTCTACTAAGATATGATACAAAGTTAAGCAGAAATTTCAGTTTCAAACCCTAGGGATATTTTCACCATTTTCTCATATTTTTGGTTTGAATTTTAATTTTGTTCCTTCATAACCCTGGGGGACATTTTCACCATTTTCTCATATTTTGGGTTTGAATTTTAATTTTTTTCCTTCACGAAACTTTTAGGGATCAACCTAAGCTTTATTTATAGCTAAGTTTCATAATTTTTTGACGTCATTTGACTATCCAGATCCCTCCTCAACAGTAAGCCAGAAACTTTGCGTATCTGCAGAATTGCTCAGCACCAGCAGTGAGTTTCTTAGACCTTTTGGGCAATCAAATGGTCTAGGATTTAGTTTTTCTAATACTCGTTGGAAATCTTATTACGTCTAGTTTAGCTATACAGAAGAAATTTTTTTCAGAAAAGATATCTATTTCAAGCTAAGGATAGTATTTTCGAAACTGTCCAGATTGCACTTCTATAAACCCATTCCACTCCTTTCTATACAACCATCATTCTTAATTCAATTTCATCAGCTCCATAACACCAATAATAACTAGACATGCTCAGTTGAGTCCAAAGAACATTTACTTTGATTAGAGATTTGGGTTAGGGTTTTTGTTTTGCAATTAGGGCTTTGGTGCTTCCTCGCTTCCTACACCAAAATCAACCACCGATACACATACACTCCCATTAGTAAATCACTATAAACATCATACTTCAACCCAAGAATGATTAACATAAACATGGGTTTTTCTTACCTTTAGAATATGGTGACAATAAGTGAATTTGGTAGTATAGAAATGTAGGTTTTGATGAGAGGATGATAGATCTAAGGTTGGATTCTCGATTTCACCTTTTGATTGCTTGATTTTAAACAAAGAAAATGAAAAACTTTGAGAGAGAAAGGAGAGCTTTCAATCATGAGTGTCTTGTTTTGATTTAAGAGAAATTGCTGGAAATTTATTTTAAAAACAAAAAAGACCATTTTGCCCTTAGAAGGTCATTTAATCCTAATGTGATCCGAAACTTCGAGGTTGGGTTTTTAAACATCCCGTTCAACATTTTCATGCATTCTAACTCATATTTAAGAGATTATGGAGTGTTGGTTCAATTTTGAGGCTTTCGGGACTTCCGATTAATAAATCAGGTTACCTGATATTGTCATCGTCGCCTGAAACAACTAAATTAGTTCAGTTTTTTTTAGGACTTCACTAGATTGTACTACAGAAAGTTCTGGGGTTTACAATCAATTCTTACCTTATCTCCAATCTTTAAGATATAATTTAATTTATCAAATTAAAAAGTATTCAAGTAAGATAAGTCTTAAAAAATTAATATCTTTCTGTGTTATGTATTATGAAAGTTAATATATTATGTTATTGTATTGATTGAAGCTTTATTATCCATATTTATTTTAAATCCTATTTTATCATATAAGTTGATGTTGAAAATTAGTTAAATAGTAGTATTAAAGAAATTATATGTTACTAAAAATAATTTATTTTAATAAAGAACAAATATTTTCATTGACAAATAATTCCAAAGTAATATATCTTTGTTGAAAATTTTAATTTTGAGAAATTAAAATAAGTTGTTGAAATCAAAATAAATTATTCCATATATATAATATATTGTATAATTTATTTGCATTTTACAAGCATTCACTGTAAAAAAAACTTTATCATAAATATACAAGATGTTTAATATTGCATTAATATGGCATGCGGGCTAATATAATAATAATAATAATAATAATAATAATAATAATAATAATAATAATAATAAATATATCAATTTTAATTTAATTTAATTTTCTATAATTTATAAATTAATTAATCAATTTAAATAAATTAATCAATTTTTAAATTTTAAATTTTTTATCTTAAAATTTTATTAAAAATTAAAATTTAAATAATAAAAAAAATCAAAATAAGTGTCACGCGAATGACAGAAGTTTCATCCCTGTGACAGTTAATGTAATTTTGGTTTCTTTTTTTATTTTTTATCATTTTAATTTTAATTTTTTATAAAATTAATAGTAGTATAATTAAAATTAAAATTTAATTTAATTTTTTATTCAACTAATAGTAGTATAATTGTAATTAAAATTAAAATGATAAAAGATAAAAATAAAAAGATTCATAGGCGTCACACCTGTGACACTTATATCACACCCGTGACAATTCCTGTCACGTACGTAACAAATATATTTTAAGAGCAAAATAGAGAATATAACTGACTTTTGCATATTACATTTTTAAGCGGCTGAGCAAAATGCTCCTTTACTCGAACGTTTTCTTTTTCAACTGATTAGATTAAATTCACCAACCTAATTAATCATTAACTGAACGTTTCTATCGACTTTTTCATACAGCCAATCAGTTAAAAGTTTTAAAACAGCTAAAAATCAACTGATAAGCTGTTTATGAAACAAGGCTAAGATATTTATAATCGATGCTGTTGAGAGGATGCTTATAACACTTAAAAACATCCCTAAACACTCAATTTATCATAATTCCAATAAAACTTAAAAGATCCAAGAGAAGTATGAACACCGTATGACTCCCGTGATAAGAACATTCATTATTGAGAATAGGAAAGTGAAACAAGCATAATAATCATTCAGATAAATTGTCATATGTTGGATTCGTGCTCCAACAAATTCAGATACATATATATATATATATATATATATATATATAATTAAAAAATTATTCAAATTCAAATTAAGAATGAAAACTCGTAGCTTATTTGTTTCGTGATTCTTTTAACATTAATCGGTTCCGACTTTCATGTAGTTTCACCCAAGCTTATATATATTCATGATCTTATATTGTATATGTGTTGTAACAAGTATCCAACATTTGACGATTATTATGCTTGTTTCACTTTCCTATTCCCAATTATGAATGTTTTCATCATGGGAATCATATCGCGCCCGTTACTTCTCCTGGATCTTCTAATCGTTTAAATAAGGAAATTGAAAGTAGTGAATTTAACAAAAGCACTACAAACTTGTGATCTAGAAACCCCGATAGTTATTTTCTCCCAGTAGCCGGATTTTTAACTCAAGAAATGCCGTCCAAACAAATCCAAAGCCATAATCTATACATGTGTACATATACATAAGTTGAAAATTAGTCATCTTTCACCACATATACCTATTAACATAGTAAATAGAGGTTCACTCCAAGGATAACAGTGACTAAAAAGGTTTGCACTATCAGAAACAGAGTTTATTGCAAGGGCAACGATATCCACAATTAAAAACACGGTATAACAGTTGAGGAAATTAAGAAACAAATCAAGAGCTACCACTAACTAGACAATTAGTATACAAGAATGTTTGCTAACTAAAGTTAGTATACAAGAATTTGTGTTCCGACGGTTATTGTCCTTCCTTTGACAAGAGCAAACGGTGACTAAAAGAAGTAAAAACCCTATGTTGGAAAATTACAGGTGTAACTTCAACGGCTGCATACAAAGGTCTCTCACCTAGGCAACTGATCCAGTGTGTGGTTGCTTGTTGTAGATGATGACGTGGTCTTACCACTCAGCAATCCATTATCTGGGGGCGAGCTTGATCCCCATTTTCCATCTGACTCTGTAGGTTCCATCACTTTAACAGACCCATCCGTCATGCCAATGGCAAATTGGTTAGGCTCCAACGGGTGTGCAGCAACCACAAGTGGGTACACAGGTTGGCTTCTACAATAAAACCAGCCACAAACAATTGAGAAATATCAAGGTAACATTAAAATTAGGTCAGAATTTTAGGGCACAAGTGCATAGAAACTCTCGGATGGGTTGAAATGGATCGTGCAATTGAGTATGCCAAATGTATTAAAATGTGTGCAGCTTAAAAATGTCAATATAAAGAAGGGATGAACAAAATTTGGACGTAATAAAACCTGAAGACGGCATACCCATTCAAGACCGACTGCGACATATATGCTGATGAAGCAATGCGACAACGTAATTTCAGGCTATCAGCATCAAACACCGCAAGATTACCATCACAAAATGTAGCATAAATTAACTGGCTGTTACATGAGTATGCCGCATAAGATATAGGTGCAGGCAATAAATCTTGTGGGACCCACTGAAACAGGCAAAAGAATAAATACACATGTAAATACACATGTCAGCTGCATTGACAACTATAAAAATGTAGATCACTCATCTGTCCGCCCACCTGCCTAACACGTTCCATCTTTGAAGCATCATATATAGCCAACTGGGTCTCGTGAATAACTAGCAAACGAGTCTGATCAGCATGAAACTGCACCCGAGTGTCACCAGTTGGTGCCTTGCCTGCTGGAATTTGGATTGGAACTGATTTCCTTTTCTCCCATGTATCAATGCTCCACACGCAAATCTACAAACGAAAGGAAGAAATCAACATCGTAAAAACAAGTATGTCAATTTCAAGGCTCATGTAAGTAATGATATTAACTCAATCAAATTATTGAACAATTCAAGTCTGGATTAGTTGCAACAGGACGCGTGAAACAGATCAAAGATAAAGCATCCAGTGCCTTCTACTTACTTGTGCATCAGCGCCCGACGAAACCAAAATATTAAGATTGGTTGAAAAGGCCAAACCAGTAATCCGTTTTTGATGACCTTTCAACTTTGATTTTACCTAAAACAGGCAAAACAGAAACATCAGGGCCAGTTGCTAGAGCGGAAAAAAATCCCGAAAACGAATAACTCAGGACAAACTTCAAGAAAGTGAACACCTCATCAACTCGAACATTGTATATATGTATGGTCGAATCCTCCATTCCAATGGCTATAATGTTATTATCCTGTGGGTGGAATGCTAGAAAAGTTGAAGCTGGGGGAGGAGACATGAATGTTGTCATTACCTGCATACCAAGCAATACATTCAATATAAGCAAAATCCATAAACACGAAAACTGAAATGTGTTGCTTCAGCTGGGCATGTACCTTGAAGGTCATCATATTAAAAAGTGAAACCTTTCCACCTGAGGCTGACATTACGTACGAGTCATTTTTTGAAAGCGCTATACAAGGGACTGCTTCGTCAAGGTTAACACCTGACACATCATTAGTCATAAGAAGACCATTGTTGGGTTGCCAATGTTGTGGAACACTGCTCGCAGTGGCCTACAAAACAGCACCCAATATATCCAACAGCTTAATGAAACCAAACACAGAGAAAGATGTAGAGACAATTCATTAAGCAAACATCGCAAGAACTGTAGGCAACAGAAGAAAACCATACATTAAACCCTAAACCATATAATACCTTTCCAGACGGATTTTGTTCATTACGAGCCCACTTCCATAACTTCTGTATCCCATTCGTCCCTAGTGCCAAAACTCCAACACCAGAATTTGTATACAGAAGTCGAACAACCTGCATGCAGGGAAAGGAAAAACAGAAGTTGAAACATGTAGTGATGGTAGAAAATTGAGCAGTAGTTTCAAAATCAGGTGCAATTTGCAGACACCTTGGTAGAAGTGTCAGTGCTTTCTGGCAAGGTGACTAAACGACATTCACCAGGATCCACAATTTCAGCCAACTGCCACGGTTTTGATTTATCAATTGTATCATCCACAGTTCTTGGCTTTTCCATGCTTCTATTTATGGTATCAACTCCATTCTTAAATAAGGAAATTGAAAAGAACAGGGTTAAGCAATTTAAAATTGATGAATTAAACTACTGACCTAAGGTAGCTTGTAAAACAATAACAGAGGGAGCTAGAATATGCAAAACTATGTTAATTAGATGACTAAGTGTACTCAATCCAGCCATACAGGTTCCAAAAACGAAATTAAACACAAGCCTTTGTGGCTAGAAACAATGACTACAGAGAATCAGACACATAACAAACTTTAACCACTAATTGAAATCTAAGGATAACTCAATACATAAAATGGTATATAGCAACGATACAAGCTCAGGACTACAACTCACCACAGTACCGCTGAAAAAGTAGAGAAGTTAAAACCTAGATTTTATATTTTGACGTACAAGAATTGATGATGGTCTGACAGGAGAGCTCCTTTCCACTTTACAATTGACTGGACTGATAGTTGTGACACCTGAAGCAGAAGCCTACAATGAAGAGAGACACCAATAGGCCTTAGAAGGTAGACATGTTTTTAAAAGAAACACCAAATGAGCTAAGGTAGATACTTTCTAAAAGAAACAACAAATGAGCCAAAAGCAAACCAAACTAACCTTCATAGCAGCAGCTTCAATAGGAGATTTAAATGCTTCATAAGAAGTTTCCACTGTTCTCAATGATCTCTTGCCAGTAGCATTTGCAAGTATCTTGAATCCATTGTCTGTGGTAACAGCCAGAAGATTCCCTTCCTTGTTGAATCTCAAGCGTGGAAGACTCTGATAGTAATTTGAGTGATTAGCTACAGAAGTTCAAAATAAATTGCTCCATGGAAAACATACAAACTTACTGGTAATCCACCATCTGCTTCTGTGCTTGTTAGCACATTAATGTTGTCCATATGCCAAAACTTTATCTGACTATCTTCACCTGCAGCCAAAAAGTTGTTTTGAGTGGTTTCAAATTGCACAACACCACCTGTTGATTTCTTTCTAAACCCAGAATAATTCCTCTTTATTGCTCCTTCACTTTCATTCCATTCAACTAGAAAAGAATCCCCATCTTTGCTTGTCCCACAAGAGAACAACCTGAGAAAATAAAAAATAAAAGAAAATAAAGGAATCAAAGATAATGAGCAATTAGATTAAAGGGAATAAAACAAATGGCACTGAAGAGCCTAAAGAAAAAATTGGATTTAGAGAAACACAAGTTGTTTTAGGTCCATCATTTAAGTTTTTTGATCATACCTGCTACCATCAGCACTGTAATGCATTGTAGTGCACCAACGGCCTGGAGCATCATAGTCAACTCTTGGACCCATATTATCATACAGCCAAGCTTTTATTTTACCATCCACTGCAGTTGAGAAAATGAACTGCAACCTCGCAACCAATATAGTCAATAACAGTGCAGAGTAGCATACAACAGAAATCTACCATGACAGAGTCGAGGCCTATTTGCAGTACTAGTACTACTTAACGTTTTTGATGTAGAGAAGTTCACAAAGTGATACTTGAAGTACATCAGTATTCCAAAGCAATAAGTTATTTGAGAGGATAAAGCATTGTTTACATAAAGCAGACAGACATGATTGACAAGCAAACATTAGGTTTATGTCACATTTCTTGTCTCAGACTAGAAAGGCGTGCACAAAAAAACAAACGAACTATTATGTTATCATGTAAGGTACCTGGATGCTCTCTTTGTGGTGTGGACAAATAGAATAAACTGGTGCCTCGTGACCTTCAAAATTAAACAGCCTCCGTCCAGTTAAATCCCACACCTGTTCCAATGGCATCATTACATTATACTAGAATCTTCCTCAATAAATCTTATAATAATGGTTTTTATCTCCTACCTTTATTAGTTTGTCATCTCCACAAGTTATGACACATAGTTGCTTGTTAGGGTGAGCAAAAGCCAAGTCATTAACGCCACCAACATGGGCATCAATCTGTGATGAAAATAGAAGGCAAATAATAAAAGAACAGTAACATATCTTATTTCTACAAACAACTAGTAGGATGTCAACACACCTCCAAATGCTGGCGCAAGTCATTTGACCCAGTATAAGCGTACAAGTGGATCAAATGTTTATTAAATGAAACCCCTGCATTAAGAAAAAGGAAAAAGAACTAAGACATAATAGCGCATCTATGATGCCAACATTTAAAAACACTACATACCCACAAAATTTCCATCTGAACTCCAAGTAACACGGTTGACAGAAATTGGTGCATCCTTGACATAAGAGGCCTGCAAGAGATTCCATATTTTACACCTTGATAATTTAATCACTTGAAATAATCAGCAATTGTTGATGCAGCTGTTAAATTTAACAGCTTAATGAAGCATATTGTCCCAGTTCATACACTCACCACAAGGTCAGGCAGGAAGAAACAAATTCAAAGGAAACATATATAGTAGTAAATATAACCTGAAATTGTAGCGAACAAGTTGCCACGTCCCAAACTTTGAAGGGCTTAGAGGCCAACCTCTCCCGCACCCCAAGTTCCCATAATGTAACCTCACCATTAGCAGTACCAACTATTCACCACACAACAATTGTTAGGGAGGCCGAGGTGGATGACAAAATGTATTCCAACTAAACATAACACATCATTGATCCCAAAAACAAAGAATCTCAATAAGAAGATTAACACCATACCAAGAAGCAATGTGTGATTAGAAGGATGAAAATCCATGCTCATGACAGTTGAGCCTTGATGCATAGTCAAGGCAACTGTCCTTGGCAGATCTTCGAGAGACCAAGGATGCTGCTGGCGGGAACTTGGATAAGTAACCTGAAGACAAAGAGGAGCAAATCTAAGTGTCATAAGAGAAAATTGTAAACAGGGAACTCTATAGATGCAACAAAAGGTATAATGAAAAACCCTAGAATTACATCAATGGCATACAAATTTAAAATGACCTCTTCAATAGATTGAGCAGGCCGTAGACGTTTCAATAGTTGCTCATGATCTGGAGCTTGAAAATCAGCCATGTTTGGAGCTGTTGATGGTGTTAGAGGTCGTTTTAGGACTGAAACTAGAAAGGTTAAAATTTTTGTAAGAAACAAACTTTACCGTATAACAATATTTCTGTTCTGGAAAATGCAATATGCTACAGGTTTATTTTCCAAAAAAAACATGCTACAGGTTTATGAATCATTCAAGAGTACTCAAAGAACCAGGAAACCATCACAACTTTAGTCAAAAAGGTTCGTGTTCCAAACTACATATCCTCCATAATTACTCCAAAGCAAGAAATAATTAAGTAAAATGTGTAAGGTTCCATCAACGTGCACAGCAATTAATGGATGACAAATACCATTACATCACTAACCTTGATTTTGTGGAACAGGAATGGATGATGCAGTAACAACAGCAGCTTGCACAGAGGAAGAAGCAGATACATTTGCCATCCAACCAGCTAATGCACCAGCATTGGCTGCTGCAGCAACTGGAGGAAATGGCTGCACATAAAAATCAAAAAATAAAACATTATACAGTCAAACTTCAGTTGCATAAATTAATATGCACTTGAAATGAAGGGGAAAAAACAATGAGAAATAGGATATCATACACCATGACCCCCAAGAGATGTATAAGTAGCAGGCTTGGCAACAGCAGCAATAGGAAGATTGACAGGAGCAGGAGCAAGAGGACCGTTTGGAGGTGTACAAGTATGATCTGTGAATAAAGTCTTGATATCTGGGTTTGGCCTGGGGTTCTTGCACAGCTGATGCTGCCAGTTCAGGCTGTAAAATACATGGGGGGCAACAACAGAAGTCATATTTGAAACCAGAGAATTATGCCTTATACTTTCAACGGTAACCACAAAGTATATCTAGAGAGAGAAAGCCTGGGGGATGAATAAAGGGAACAATACCAAGACAGTAATTATAGTATCTTAGCAAAAACTAAAAATAATTATCACTGCTATTCTTCAGTAACTCATTAAATGAACCAAAATGGAACGATGCTGAAAATAAAAGCACTTCTAGGACAAGACCCTCCAAATAATAGCTAAATAATAAGTTAACAAATGAACTCATGTTTGGTTCAATAAAGAGATCATTTTCCAATAACACATCTTCCTGGCACTCGTAACACATGGAACACTGTAAAGATTGTGTTCACCCTTATACCAAAGGCATCAACTAAAATCATAATTCATTCTTCATCCTATAAAGCATAAATGTTACCTTTGATTGATCAATGTCCTCAATCTAGATGATCTCAGAGTAGGAAATACAAGCTTATCACGGAAAAGAGGATTTGCTTCAATAAGCTTTTTCAGCTCTACCAGCATTATGCTACGAGCTGTTTTAGTATCACCATACTTGGAAAGCTGCTCGTTTTCCCTGCATTCAGATCAAAAGACATATCAAATCATTTTCACTATCCAAAATGTTAAAAAGTTTCATGACAAGCAAGCATTGCCACGCACTATTCTCCCTATCTGGTACGTTTTCTTTCATTGCTCCATCAAGAAAGGCAAGAATTTTCCAAAATAGTCAAAATATAATTTTACATAATCTCAAACAAGAAGATTTTTCAGATTGGCTTTTGTTGAATGTTTTCCAACACCAAAGCATTGGAATAAGCTAGTTGAACAAAATCTTCTGATTTACAAACAATTGAGCAATTAATGAATTTAAATTATCATTATAGACAGTTTGATAGAAACTAAATTGTTCAATAGCGTGTTATCCATCCAAACTTTCAAATAAAATCAATATGATTGAAATGCAAATGACAATTACCTGAAATTTCCAAGAGTTAGAAGCTGGGTGATCTCTTTGTACAATTCTTCGTTAAATGTGGAGAACACTTTCAAATCGGTGACTAAAATTTCAACCCCTTTTGCTTTGTCTTGCCTGACATCATATAACCGACAAAAATCAAATATTCTTTTAGCTATAATCAACCATGATATGTATCCACAGATATTGACAATATCAACCATATACCTATCAAGTGCTTCAAGATATTTCTGCTTTCTGATTTCAAAGAATATCTTCATGGAATATCTATTGTCATCAACTTTGGTGAACCCTGACAAGTACTTTTCAACTTCGTCCCACTCTCCAGCCTGAACTTTCTCCTCAAAGTACTTCGTATTGAAGAAGAATCCTGATTCTTTCTCAAGTCTGTGGAAAAATAACATTTTGACTTGGGCAATGTTTTCATCGTGTTAAAACATGTTTACCTAAAACAGAAAATTTTCAAATTCTTGACTTCTAATATTTCAAACACAACAAAGAAAAAGTCCCTGTTCAAATAAACATAATCGAAACATGTGCAAAGGTTTTATATTTTGACATATGGGCGTAATAGTTGAAATCCCTCCCTGATCTGGCACCGTGAATGCGTCTCCAGCTGTATTAATTGGAGCTCTCGTATTTATCAAAATTTAGCCACAAAAGTCAGAAAATCCCAATTCCGATTCTAATTAAACCGCTGCAAACTACCTTCATTACTCAAGCCCGCACAAACTGCTTCCTGTAAGTAACTTGCGAACAAGTCATGTTTCCACATCGGAGAAACGTAATAACCTAAAGTACATTTCCACAACTCATTCGTCATCTTCGTAACTTCCATCTTGTCTACTATCCCTCCACAATCTAAACAACGATACAACTCACGAACTCTCACCATATCCAGTTATCAGCTTTCACAAACATCGAAAACCACCAGCCAACTAAACCAAACAAGCGCTTGACTTCAACAAATTGAAATTACTATAACAAAACACATTTGCAGCTCAGCCACTTACCGATAAAAAGCAATAGGTACAAACACAACTACACCCCCACATGCATGAACACAAGGATATACGTACAAAACATAAATAAGTACCAAGAAAAAAAAAGATGAAGAGTTAAAAGAAGTTACTTGTGAACAGACTCCTTGAATTTCTCTTCTTCGAGGAACTGAAGTATGAGGAACACCAATTCTCTGCTCAGCGATGACATAGCTACAACTCTTCAATAACGAAACACCACCGATCCTAAACAGAAAAGGAGTGTTTTCTAATACAAGCAAAACAAAATCTAGCTTAAATCAGCAGAGCTCGGCCCCGAATCTGAGCTCAATTGGCCTAAGCTCCAAATCCAATGAGTATTCGGTTAGGGTTTCAGAGAGAAAAAGAAGATAAAAAAGAGAGAGAATAAGAGACTTGTTCTCGCTATCTTGGATGCGTTGTACAGGGGTTCTTCCTTGTTCAACTGGCCCTATCACTGATAAGTCCCTTGCCATGGGATACGTACGTCTGCATGTACCCACTGCTTATCAATTTATCATTGCGTGAGTTGATAGGAAACGCGAGGTTTGCGTCACGGATTCCAAACCACAGATTCAAATGTAACGAATATGCGCTACACGAGTCCATTCGTTGGTTGCAACTGTCGCTTTCACTTTTTCACCCTTCCCAGTAGCAAGTAGCAAGTAGCAATATTTCGTGTCGTTGTAATCGCAGCTCGCGATATTCGCGGTTCCAGTCAGACGAATGGCACGGAATTGCACTAGTAAGTAGTAAATCGCTCCAGCAAAATCATATCTATCTGTACTTTTGTAGTAGCTAATATAATTGATAAAAAGGCAAAGGTCAAGAACTTGAATTTATATGCAATAATAAATATCCTAAGTCATGACTATCTATTCAAATTCTTGATTTAGCTTTTCTTTTATTCAAAATTCAAAATCTCAGGAGACAATATTTGCTGTCTTAGACACCTTTGCGCTTGGGCCCCTACTCAAGTAGAAAATTTTGGCATTATGTTAGGGGCCCACTATTTCACATTTCTAGCCAACATGTTTCCACGAGACAAAAACACAAACTCGTTAGATGTTTGAATCCCGAGTCATCGGCTACTTTCATATTAGTCAATTTAGTTGCGTAACAATATTTTTAAGTACTAAAATTTTAGGTTCACTTTGCACAAGAAGTCCTAATAATTAACCAGGTTACCTTCCTCGTTTAATTTTGAGTTGCTTATACACTAATTAACTTATTTGAAATTAATATAATTTATAAATTTTTATTTCTCAAAATTTTAGCAAAATTTTATTTTTCAATATTTTTAACAAACCAACCACTATCAATGATAATGGTAATCATTCATTCCTATTAACCAACCATCATAATTGTAATAATTATATCTATTCTCATTCCTCATTATATTCATTCTCATTTCTATTACCATTCTCATATCTGAACCAACCACCCCCTTGAATTTTATTATAGAACATCTTACAAATTATTTAAAATCTCATTCCTCATTATATTCATTCTCTTTCCTATTACCATTCTCCTATGTGAACCAACCGTCCCCTTGAATTTTATTATAGAACATCTTACAAATTATTTAAAACAAATTTTAGTGGTCATAACATATTTAATTAATGGAGAAAAAGGGTTGAGATTCAAGATATT
This sequence comes from Erythroxylum coriaceum, assembly GCA_026874005.2. Classification (NCBI taxonomy): domain Eukaryota; kingdom Viridiplantae; phylum Streptophyta; class Magnoliopsida; order Malpighiales; family Erythroxylaceae; genus Erythroxylum; species Erythroxylum coriaceum. The sequence goes on from JANQAP020000200.1 coordinate 3,866,545, forward strand.
AAAGATAATGCAATAAGTTAAGAAAGAGAAACAGTGTCATGTTTCAACTCGTGTTGGATTGTTGTATTCTCTCTCTAATGGTTGTCTTCTCTACCTTCTCTATAAAACTAACCCCCATGGTTGTTCCACCTACTTCCTTTGATTGTGTTCCCCTTATTGAGTGCCTCACTAACCTCCTATATACCTCATTTCCTTCTCTTCTCTTCCAAGCTGCCTTCCATTTGGTTCGAACCGGGTTTTTTTCTTTTTAAGGTAGCCTGCCTTTGTTTCTTGCCTGGGCCCAGTCCTGACAGTTTATCATTATTAGTAAAATGTCATCTAACAGTTAATTTCAGGCTATCAGCATCAAACACTGCAAGATTACCATCACAAAATGTAGCATAAATTAACTGGTTGTTGCATGAGTATGCCGCATAAGATATAAGTGCAGGCAATAAATCTTATGGGACCCATCGAAATAGACAAAAGAATAAATACACATATCAGTTACAGTGATAACTAAAAAAATGTAGATCAATCATCTGTCCTCCCACCTGCCTAACAAGTTCCATCTTTGAAGCATCATAAATAGCCAACTGGGTCTGGTGAATAACTAGCAAACGACTCTGATCATCATGAAACTGCACCAGAATGTCACCAGTTATTGCCTTGCCTGCTAGAATTTGGATTGGAACTGCTTTATGCATGAAAGCATGTTGAATAACCTCAGAGAGTTAATCAACAAGGTGATACAGTTGACCTTAACTCAGCATAACAATAGTAGATCATCAACAATTGAAAGATTAAATATAACCTACAAAGATGAGCAATTATTAGCTATAGTACCCATTGTGCCCTAAAAGTAAGCAACTAAAGGAGGAATGCATTTAATTTTCTCCATAAGAAAGGTTCACTAGCTCCCAGATATGCCATATGTTGCAGTAGAATAGGGTCATACGGCATCTCTTTTAAGTTCACTAATGACCTTTCAATTGACAAACTACTAAACATTACAAGGAATAATAAAACTCCATGAATCATTAATTGTTTATGATAGTTTGTCTTACTGAATGATGAAGCAATCCTCACTTAAGGTGAATGTGGGAATTCCTTGAAAACCTTCTTCTTTAGCTCCTCCTTCATTTCCACCTCTCCTCTATCTTTGTTTCCTTTGTTCGACTTCTTAACTTCCTCCTTTTTAGCAACTTCAGCATCAGATGTTTGGCTACTCCTAAGTAGATTGACTAATACATGATCATTTAGGTTCACCAATATTTTACTAGGAAGTGTACCTTGACCTTTTTCACCCAACATCTCAACTGTTTGGTTCACTTAGATTTTTAAATTGTTAATAGATGCACAATTAATTGCACCATCTCTTCAAGTCAACCCACTTGAGATTTAAATTTTACATTAGTAAAAGATATAAACTGCTTAATCATCTCTTTCATACCATGGCCCTAAACTAATGATGGCTGATGAAATTGAGGTCATGGCTAGAACCCAGGTGTTCTCAAATGTCTGCCTACTCTAACTCCTTACTCTTTCCAAAATAAATTGACATAATTTTTTTATCCTAATTTGTACATATTGAGAAAGGATCGTTCATGCTAATTTTACCCTATGACAAGCCATATAATTGTCGCCTTTATAGTAATATGGGATAGTATTCACATTCAATCATACATGAGAAGGATACTCATACATGCCACAATGATAGCACAACCCTTATTAGTTGTGTCATAATCCAATCACATCTATACCTAGTTTAAAAGATCAACTACTTGTGATGCCATATCTGAATGTGCGTAATTGTGATGCCAATTCTAAAGGTACAACATAGAAGAGAGATGAATTATAAATAAAAGAGGAGAATAAATGTGAAATAAAGTTAAGATTAATAAGATGTTAATTAAATAGTCCCTAACAATAATACTAAAAACTTTTGATTCACTTGTGGCAAACTAATGGACAAGCATCATTAAAGATAACATAACATAAGTTAAATAACATGAGATTATATGGTTATTACCTAAATAACTTGTTTTCTTATTACATAATACGATTGTCACACTAAATCTAGGAGCTTATTCTAGGTTATGTAATAGTTAGACCTAATTAAAGAACTTGTTTTGATTAGATACAACCTAAGGGAAAGTTGGGGTTAATAGAGCTTTTTGTTAATCTAAGGTTGATAGTTTCAAAAAGAGGTCTGAGAACAATATAACAATTGATTGTGCACATTTTTGTGAAGGTGAAGATTGAAGCATAAACTAGATTCAAAAACCATTAATTAATTATAGCAATTTTGTACTGTTTGATTTGATTTACCTTCAATAGCTTAGTTTTATGTTATTTTGTTAATCTAATTCAACCAATCCCCCACCTAAAAAAAATCCTAAGTACTAGTTTATTCATTACAAAAGCTAAACATACATTCTCTATGGATACGATCCTTACTCACTACTACTACAAATTTAGTTGTACAAAGTAAGTATTATTTTCTGGTATGTTTGACATGCATCAAGAATTTTGGTGCCATTTTCGGGAGTAAAGTGATTTAGTTTTTGTTTTTGATATTAATTGTTGTTTTGTATATATTTTTTTATAATTTGCTTTTATATTTTTTTCTTGTTCTTTTTAAGTTTGTTAGTGTTAATGGTGACGAGATTTCCTCATTAAGACCCCGTACAATTTGATTCCAAGGTTGAAAGGACACTATGAAGGTTGCATAAAGAAACTAGAACAACTCCAGGAATGCAACAAGGAATTGAAATTGAAGAAGCCATAGCCAATCCAAGAACTCTATGTATTGTTATTTTGTCTTGAAATTTGGTGGATCCGAATGATGACCTGACTCGATAAGCTCGCAATGCGACCCGAATTAGAGAAACAAATGGAAATCAGTGTTGGGCTACGGGTTTAGGGGGTTATAGGGGGTGAAGTCCCCCCGCGATAAGGACTTATTCGGTTAGACCAGTTTGGTTTGGGACACCCAATAAAATTGAGATGTATTGGATTCTATTGTAATCGTTTTTCTTCATAGTAAAAAATTCTCTCTCTGCTCTTACCCGAGGACGTAGGCATCAATAGTCAAACCTCGTTAAATCTTTGTGTCGTTTCTTTTTTATTTTTTGTGCTTAAAGTGTGTGATTGTGTGCGATGCGATTTGTCCAACAATTGATATCAGAGCCTAGGGTTATGTGTGCATAATCTAGGGTTAAGATGACGTCTTCATCTTCTGCAAAGTACGAAGTAGAGAAGTTTGATGGGAGATCTAGTTTCAGTCTTTGGAAGATTAGGATGAGATCGTCCCTAGTTTTACAAGGATTATAGAAGGCGATTGATGAGGATTTTCTTGAAGGTATGAGGGAATCGGATAAGTCAAATTTGAAGGAGAGGGTGTTAAGTGTGATTTTCATGAGTGTTACCGACAGCGTTCTTCACGAAATTGCTGCTAAAGATTCTGCAGGGAAGGCGTGGAAAAAGATGGAGAAGCTGTATTCCGCGAAATCGCTAACAAACTGCCTCTACCTGAAAAAGAGGCTATATAATCTCCGAATGAATGAAGGTATACCCATTAAATCTCATCTTGATGAGTTCAATTCGATAATTATGGACCTTAAGAATATAGATATCGTAATTGATAATAAGGATCAAGCCCTGATTGTGTTGTGCTCATTACCACCATCCTATGAGACGTTTGTTGATACACTGTTGTATGGGAAAGATAGTATTTCACTGGATGACGTTAGTAATGCTCTGAAGTCTAAAGAGCTGAAAAAGAGCTTTCCAGAAAACAAAACAGAAGTTGAGAGTTTGGTGAGTAGGGGAAGAACACAGACAAAGATTCTTCTAAGAAGAAGTCTAAGGCTAGATCAAAGTTTATAGCAAAGAAGCTAAACTGTTTCGAGTGCGGAGAATAGGGTCACTTTAAGAGAGACTGTCCTAAGTTGAAAGAGAAAAAGGGGAGGTAGGAGGAGGAGAATTATGCTAATATTGTTAATACTCGTGGTTCTGATGATAGTGACGGTGCAGGAGAGGAGCTGTCTGTGAGTTCAAGTCGTGGGCAAAATTCCTGGGTTCTTGATTCTGGTGCAACTTTCCATATGTGTCCTTACAAGCAATGGTTTGCTACATACAAACAGATGAGTGGGACTGTCTATTTGAGTAATAATAATCCATTACCAATAGAGGAGATTGGCTACATCATATTAAGAATGTTTGATGGTGTTGTTAGAAACATTGAGTGTTGGCATGTTCCTCAAATGAAGAGGAATCTGATTTCTCTCTCGACTCTGGATGATCAAGGGTTCAAGTTCCATTCAAAAATGGAACTCTTAAAGTGTGTAAAGGCTCTATGGTATTCATGAAGGGTAAGATGGAATCTAGACTGTATTTGCTTCAGGGCAGTGAGGTTGAAGGGGAAGCTGCTATAGCTTCAGGCAAGAGTGAACAGAATCAGTCTCAACTATGGCATTTACGTCTTGGTCACATGAGTGACAAGGGATTATCTGTTTTGAGCAAGCAGAATTTGCTACACGAGTACAAAAATGAAGCCTTAGACTTCTGTAAGCATTGTGTGTTTGGCAAACAGACTAAGGTGAAGTTCAGCAAGAAGGCAGTGCACAAGACCAAGGATAAGCTGGATTACATACATTCAGACTTGTGGTGTCTGAACAGAATTCCTTCAAAGAGTGGTGCCAGGTACTTTATGACTTTGATTGATGATTACTCTAGAATGGTGTGGGTGTATTTCCTGAAAAGCAAAGATGAGGCATTTCCAACATTTGTTTAGTGGAAAATGATGGTTGAAAAGTAGACAGAAAGAAAAGTGAAGCGTCTTCGGACTGACAATGGGTTGGAATTTTGCAATTTTGAGTTCAATGACTTCTGCAGTAAGGATGGCATAGTGAGACACCGCACTTGTGTAGGCATACCACAACAAAATGGTGTTGCAGAACGGATGAACAGAATGCTTTGTGACCGAGCACGAAGCATGCTCTCACATTCAGGTGTGAGCAAAGATTTTTGGGCTAAAGCAATCAATATAGCTTATTATTTGGTCAACAGATCTCCATCTACAACTATTGAGTTCAAAACTCCTTTTGAGGTATGGTCCGGTTCACCTGCTGATTACTCTAATTTGAGAGTATTTGGTTGTCTTGCATATGTTCATGTGAGAGATGGTAAGCTTGAGCCGAGGGCAAAGAAATGCATATTTCTAAGATATGCGTCTGGAGTAAAAGGTTACAGGTTGTGGTGCACAGATCAGAATTCTCCAAGTTTTATTATCAGCAGGGATGTTACATTCAATGAGTCTGCCTCATTGGATAGTCAGAAGGAGAAGTCAATAGTAGGATCAGATCACGGTGTTAGAGATCGAATGGAGCTTGAGGTTGAAACTCCACTAGCTCAGTCCAGAAATTTAAGAGTGGAGGAGGTTCAAGATCTTAGCATTGCAACAGGCAGAGAGAGGAGACAGATCAGACCACCACAGAGGTATGCAAATGTAGCTAATGGAAATCTTGTTGGATATGCAAACCTTCTGGATTTTGGTTTGTCAGTTGTAGAGATAATTGACGTGCAGGAGCCTAATAGCTATAAAGAAGTTATTTCAAGTTCAGATGCAAATCAATGGATTGGTGCTATGGGTGAAGAAATTGAGTCTCTTCACAAGAATCAGACTTGGAAGCTTGTTCCATTGCCAAAGGGAAATAAGGTAGTAGGCTATAAATGGTCTTCAAAAGGAAAGAGAGCAATTCGGGGGTTGAAGCACCTAGATGCAAGGCAAGATTAGTGGCTAAGGGTTTTACTCAGAGGGAGGGGATAGATTATAATGAAGTGTTCTCTCCAGTTGTAAAACACAATTCTATCAGGGTTTTGTTATCTATGGAGGCTCTTCATGACTTAGTGCTTGAGCAGTTAGATGTGAAAACTGCATTCCTGCATGGCGAGTTAGAGGAGCAGATTTATATGAGTCAGCCTGAAGGTTTTGTTGCTCCAGGTATGGAAAATCATGTTTGTTTGCTTCAGAAGTCCTTGTATGGTCTAAAACAATCCCCTAGGCAATGGTATAAAAGGTTTGATACTTTCATGATTCATAATGGCTTTACACAGAGTGCATATGATAGTTGTGTGAATCATAAGAAGCTTACAGATGATTCTTTTGTGTATTTGCTGTTGTATGTAGATGACATGCTTATTGATGCTACAAACATGTCACAGATTGTTTTGTTGAAGAAGCAGCTAGGTGAGGAGTTTGAGATAAAGGATTTAGGTGCAGCAAAGAGGATCTTAAAGATGGAAATAACACGGGATAGAAGTGTTGGAAAACTTATGTTATCTCAACGGTCCTATGTTGAGAAAGTCCTTCAGAGGTTTCATATGACAGATGCTAAGCCTGTATCTGTCCCGCTTGCTTCCCATTTCAAATTGTTGCAGACTTGTCAACGAAGACAGATAAGGAGATGGAACAGATGTCGAGTGTTCCATATTCGAGTGCTATAGGTAGTATTATGTATGCTATGGTTTGCACTCGTCCTGATATTTCACATGCGATCAGTGTTGTGAGTAGATACATGGCATTTCCTGGGAAGGAACATTGGCAGGCAGTGAAATGGATTCTGAGATATCTAAAGGGTACTGCAGATATTGGTTTGACTTTTGACAAGGCCAAGTTGTGTTGTTCAATTGTTGGTTATGTTGATTCAGACTATGCAAGGGAGTTAGATATGAGGAGATCGCTGACAGGTTATGTTTTTACTCTTTTTGGAAGTGCCATTAGCTGGAAGGTGACTTTACAAGCTATTGTCGCACTGTCTACCACAGAGGCTGAATATATGGCTGTGACAGAAGCAGTGAAAAAAGCTATTTGGTTATAGGGTTTGGTAAGTGATCTTGGTTTGGTTCAGGATAAGACTTTAATGTTTTGTGGTAGCCAGAGTGCCATTCATCTTACCAAGAACCAGATGTATTATGAGTGTACAAAGCATATTGATATCAGGCATCATTTCATTCGGGACATTGTATCACAAGGTGTGGTTGATGTGAAGAAAGTGTCTACACATGATAATCCAGCTGATATAATGACCAAGGCAGTCCCAGTTAACAAGTTTAGGCATTGCCTGGACTTGATTAGTGTGTGCAGTACTGAGTAATGCCCTTGTGAGGGTTATGTACAAGACAGAGTGATGATTTTCTTGTTGAAGAAGAGAATTCAAGCCAAGGGGAAGATTTGTTGTTATTTTGTCTTGAAATTTGGTGGATTCGAATGGTGACCTGACCCGATAAGCTCGCGGTGCAACCCGAATTAGAGAAAAAAACGGAAATCAGTGTTGGGCTACGGGTTTGGGGGATTATAGGGGGGAAGCCCCCCCACAATATGGACCTGTTCGGTTAGACCGGTTTGGTTTAGGACACACAATAAAATCGAGATGTATTGGATTCTATTGTAATCGTTTTTCTTCATAGTAAAAAATTCTCTCTTTGCTCTTACCCGAGGACGTAGGCATCAATGGCTGAACCTCGTTAAATCTTTGTGTCGTTTCTTTTTTATTTTTCGTGCTTAAAGTGTTGATTGTGCGCGAGATTATTATTACAATTTGTCCAACACTATGAAATTTGACTGCCTCATATCCTTTATGCATCACTTTTCCAAATTTTGATGAATATGTTACTTTTAAGCCTAAATCTGGCTTAATCCATCTTTTGTCCAACTTTCATGGTTTTGTAGGTGAGAATACTTATAAGCAACTTAAGGAGCTCGATGTGTTCTGTCTTAGTATAAAACCTTCAGGAGTGATGGATGAGTAAATTATATTGAGACCTTTACTTTTTTGTTGAAGGATGCAACATTTACCTATAGGGAGTGTAAACATATAGAATGAAATGAAGGGTTATTTTTAAAGAAGTACTTTCCATCATCAAAGACAACCAATATAAGGAAAGAGATTTACAGGATAAAGTAATATTATAAAGAATCCCTTTACGAGTATTAGAAGCATTTCAAGAAGTTATGTGCCAGCTGCCCTCACCACAATATCACGAAACAACTCCTTATCTAATACTTCTATGAAGGATTATTACCTATAGATAGGAGCTTGGTAGATGTAGCAAGTGGTGGAGTACTATATGAAAAGACTCCTATAGAGGCCAAAAATTTAGTCAAGCACATGGCAATAAACATTAAAAAACTCGACACCCACAACGATTTTATAGGGAAATTAGGTAAACAGTTCATACCATAAAACATTGTTTAGATGAACTAACATCTTTTGTTAGATAATTGCTATTGGGCAGGCCCAGGTGAAAGTTTATGGTATATGTGCAAATATAAACCATCCAATAAATGAGCATCTAACTTCGCAAGATGGAAGGATGGAGTATGTCAATATTGCAAGGGGAAAAATTTCCCATCAATACAAACCATATTCCTAAACCTATAAAATATGTTTGAGAAACTCAAACATGACTTATGAAGGGAATAGTTAGTAGAACTACTTCCCATATAGTTCATAGGGAGCGCATTAATTCCAACCTGGACCCAAACCTCTTCTTCCAACTTAGGTACATCTTTGGGAGATATAGTTAAGTCTCTTGCCACCAATACCCAACAATTTTAATAGGATGTAAAATAATATCAGTACTAAATAAAATCTTAATTTCTATATACAAGGTCTAACGTCTAGAATTGGGAGAGTTAGATAGGTCAGATGGTAGTGGCTATCAACCTTTTAGAATCACAAAAAGTAGGGAAGTTGCTACCTCCCAAGGTAAATCTATAAGATGTTAGCATCGTGACCTTAAGGAGTAGTAGGGAGCTTCAGGATCCCATAAGGACCCCACTAAGGATGGCCAATAAAGATGAGATTTAGTGGGCAGGGATATAGTTTTGAATTCACAGTAAATCAAGATAAGTATACTACTTATGTAGTATGAGCGACAGGGTCTCGAGACATTTGGGGCATGCCTTAGCTCAAATTTTTTAGCTTCAAAGTAAGGAGAAGAAGATAGGAATGAGCATCGGGCCCTATTCGACGTTACTAACAAAGGGGACGGAGTCTTTGGGAGGCTACCATTAATGAGGTTACTCAGTACCATGATCATCTTCAACTTGGATGTTATACGTAATATGCCCATGGTATGTAGGAGACGAGTATCAATAGGAGATGTTTATCAAATGACTAGGGTCCCAAACAAGTAGCCTTAGGAGCAAATTGGGATTGCCCTAATATAGCAGAGCAGCCTCCAAGATAGGACTCACCATACCATAGTAGACTAAAGGAGCGGCATATAAGGACAACTTCGACTTATCAGCTAGTGAAAAATCACCAGGATTTCGACACTACTTGGACACTGGAACTAACAAAAGATTGCTCGACTGGATAAATACATGTGGCAAATTTTGGGAGTCTAGTGCACTATCCAGTCGAACCAGTTAGAGCTATTGAAGCGGATAGCAAGACGAGAGGCCCTTGATAGATGGATGGAAGATATTATATTGTAGATAAGAGAACACCTTGGGATGTCCACACCACCCCCACTACCTAGAGCGATTGCTTCTTCTTCAATTCCAGAGCTATATTGATATGTGCTTAATTGATTGTGTAATTATTCAATAATACTTAGCAATTAATGATTTGAAATTGTTTAAGATATTTACTTTGACTCATATGCGAATTTAGGCACAATTGGAAAGTAAAAAAATTAAAGTGAGTCGAAAGTATAATATTTAGGTCATTTTTTGAAGACGAATACTCACTTGTCTTCATGGAGCAAAAAGAAGAAAATTAAAAAACAAAAAGAAGACAAGAAAAATGGAAACATAAATAAATCAAAGTTGCCGATCAAAGTTGCTCACGGCTGTTGTGCATGGACCATGCAAGGTGTATGTGAATTTAATTGTCCATGTATAAAGCACAGGACGATGGACGGCTGCAGCAGGTGGATAAAGAAAAATGTGAAAACGACACCAGCAATTGGGAAGGAGCAGCAGAAACGGCAGCGTATAAGGTAGAAACAAGTAGGGCAAAACGCATAGCAGAAGGACGCAGCAACCAAACGCACAGCAGGTGGGGAGTAATGGACCAAAACGCAGAGCAGCATATTGGAAGCATGAGCTAAACGGCAACGCACAGCAAGAGATGTCCAACGAGCATAAACGCGGGCCAAAACGCAGTCCACGCCAGAAAGCAAAACGGTAGCAGCTGGTATGAAACGATAACGTTAAAATGCAACGTCCAAGAAGCAGATGGGAAGCACACCAAAACGACGTGCAAGAGGCTGCTGGAAGGAGGACAAAACGCAGATGTAGCTTTTAAAAGGAGGGTTTTTATGCGTGGATTTTAGAAGAGAACAGAAGGTTTTAAAAAGAAAGAACAAAGACAATCTTCGTTTTAGGGGAACTTTGATGGAGGCACTGTAGAGTAGGGCGGCGTGGTCTTCATTTTTTCGAGGGAAGGTTTTTCAGACAGCAGCATGGACAACAATTATTCTCGTCCATTCTCTCATTCATTTTTCAACATAAATGGAGGCTACAAAGTCTGATTGTTCAAGCTTGAAGATGGAGATGAAAGGCCAAGTTTCCGACACCGGTTCAATGGAGATATCGATGTCAAGTTACGATTAAGCTATTTCATCTTATTAATATTTTAATTTTTTTCGAATTATTGCGTTGTTTGTATTGATTGAATCGAGTTTTGGATATATAATCGGAATACATTATTTTAATTGTTCTATTTCAAACCTATTATTATAATGTTGAATGTAATTTGTAATTGTTACATTTATGTTTGTTAGTAGCATATAATGATTCCGTATCGCTAAGAACAACATAACTTAGGTTAGATAACCTGAACGTATGAGGTTTCTGCCTATATTGATCGTTTTCCACATCATAATGCTACTGCCAACTTGAATTTTGAGATCATATTTTAGGTTATTCAATAGTTAGGTTTAATTAACGATTGTGTCTTGATTAAACATAACTTAAGGGAAAATCGGGATTAGTAGAGCGTTCTATTAGTCTTAGATCAATAGTCCGAAGAGAGTTGTAACGACGTTAGGATGATAGAATATACTTGATCATGTTTAGGTCGAGATCCCCTAGAACCGAATCTTACTCATATTCGAGACTTTAATCATTTTTTATTGTTTACTTTAATTTGTTTTCGATAGTTTATTCGATTTTATTTTCTAAATTGATTAAAATCCAAAAACCTCCCTTTTATATTTTCCTTGCATCAATTAATTCCATTACGAAAATTAACCAAACATTCCTTATAGATTTGATCCCGACTCACCATAACTACAAATTTTAGTGTACAGAGTCAGGTAAATTTTCAGTGCACTCAACACACGTCGTCATATATGATGCGCAGAGACGTACGGATCCTTCGGTGACCAACATACCAAACTCAACGATAGATTGATAGTTTTAGCGGCAGTTTGGATTTTCTATTAGGTTTTTATTTTGTTTCTTTCTATTAGGGTTTTTATTTTGTTTCTTTCATTAATTATATATTTTCTTATTTTCATTTGTTTTATTATTGTTTTTAAACATTTATTATATCATTGTTATTTTAATTTTATTGTTATTTTCTTTTATCTTTTTATCTCTTTTGTTTCTATTTTGCAAGGATGACTTTACACAATATTAGCTGTGATCCATATTTTCATTAGCTCTACTAATCCCAGTTTTTCCTTAAGTTGTGTTTAATCAAGATACAATCATTAATTAAACCTAACTATTGAATAACCTAGGATACGATCTTTAAATTCAATTTGGCAGTAGTATTATGATGTGGGAAACGATCAATATAGGCAGAAATGCAAAATAAAAATCTCACACGTTTAGTATTGGGGACAATGTATAATTTTAAGTGTGGGGAGGAGGCTAATGAAAAATTTCAAAGAAAATGTTTAGATTTCTTCAGCTTATTATAATCTTTACTATTCATTCTTATTAACTGACATCTCGATTTAGTTAAAACCTATCCAAAACATTTTAGGCTATTATTGATTATTGAATTAAGTTAGTATGCAAAAGGACGAAAAGTTACAATAGACTTGCTTTTATAGTCCACATTTTTAGTAATAATTGAGATAGTTAATTTGAATAAAAAATTGCATATTATTTTCACCAATGAAGCATTTTGTGAGGTTTTGAGCCCAAGAATAGATCATTTTTATCCTCTTTTATCCTTTGATATGTGTTATTAAGCATAGTTGGATGATTCTAAAACTTACTTTGAGAGACCATATTTTTAAACTAGAGGCATTATGATGATAAAGAAACTTATATTCAACCTTTTGTTTTAGCCATTATCTTTGATTTTTACCCAACCTATTTTTATCCTTTAAGAGTAACCACTTTTGATACTTAGCCTTTTTCTTAGATTGATTAAAACTACATTGATAGCCTTTACCCTATTTTTCTTGAAAACCTTGCATTATTTTTGAAACCTAAAGGAAATTTCCTTTACTTGATTGCTTGGAACTTGGGTCATAATGAGAGAGTTGAAGAAAATGCTTGAAATTTCTGTGATCGATGCTACATAGTGATTGTGAAATTTATTTCTTGTCGAGTGCTTCAATTGTGTAATTTATGTTCTCTCCAAAATTGCTCAAAAAAGTTCAAAAGTTGGAAATTACATGCTGCGAGCATACTTAAAAAGAAAGATGAAAATCTGTAATATTTGTTGGGGAGTGAGAAGAATTAATATTTTATCAATGATTTTATTATTTGAAGGACCAATGTTACGAAGAACCAAGTTCTATTCAATTTTGTTTAGAATTTCCTTTATTTTTATTATCTTTTTTATTTTTATTTCTAGTTAGATGTGATTTTATTGCAAGTTTATGGTTAAGAATCATTCTATACATTGAATTGAGAGTTTGTTATGTTTTTCACTCTAAATATTTTGAGTGCAATGAGTGAATCCTTTGTGAGGGTATGAAATTTTTACTTTTGATTTCAAAAATACTATCAATGTGGTTACTTATGATATGGACTTATTAAAGTTGGTTGTAGGATAACTTGAATCTAATTGTATGTTAATTTGATTATTATGATGTGATGATTTAAGGTGTGAACAGACAAGTTAAGTTTAATAAGAGATGGATGTTTTTGAGATGGACGATTGGATTATGATTTGCTTGAGGACAATTAAAAGCTTAAGTGTGGAGATGTTTAAATAATAATTATTGCACTATGTTTTTATGCCCTTTGATAAGTGCTTAATTGATTATGAATTTATTCCATAACACTTAGTGATTATTATTATAAAATTGCTTAAGATACTCACTTCAACTTATATGTGATTTTAGGCACAATTCGAAAGCAAAGAAATTAAAGTGAGTCGAAAGTATGATATTTAGGCCATTTTTTGAAGATTAATTTTCACTTGTCTTTATGGAGCAAGAAGAAGAAAATTAAAAGATAAAAAGAAGACAAGAAAAATGAAAACACAAACAAGAAAAATCAAAGTTGCTCACGGCAAAGGAGTAGAATATCTGTGCATGCCATGCATGTTTTAAAGTGAATTTAAATGAGTAATGTTTGGATGATGGAAGGCAACACAACAAGAAGAAACCAAGCAATGTATACGTTGCATACAGCGGCTCAAAACATGAAGGAGCTAAATGGCAAGGAAGCAAGAAGAAAACGCACGCTGGCAGCAGATGAAGACCAAAACGACAGAAGCAAATGAAGAATATGGTTGCAGTATAGGTGGACAATCAATGAAGCAAAAATGTCAGCAGTCCATAAAGAAAACGACGCGCCAACAACTGGGAAAATATGGATCAAAATGTAGCACAGCAAGGAGACAAACGCAGCAACCAGAAGTCATGAAACACAAATGCTGGAAAAGCAAAACGTAGACGTTCCATGCAACAACTAAAGGAGAATAGACGCACAGCCAAGGAGCATCAAAACGCAGCGCACGTTGGGCCAAGAAAAGCAAAATGCAGATGTATGGCAGGAGATAAAAATGTTGACGTTGGGCAGAAGGGTTAAATGCATGTGTTGGTTTTAAGGAAAGAAGAAGAACAGACGCAGAGGTTTTGAAAAAAAGAACAACAGGGAGGCGCTGTGAACAGAGGCGAGGGTCATCGGCTGGGACATTTCTTTGGGGGCTGAAGCATTATTTTTGGGAGCAAGCTCTCAACCTTGAGAGACGCATGGAGGGGTAGCTTCCTGACTCTGATCGGGAGACGACATCGATGCCAACGACTCGGTTAAGTGTATTTCTCCTTGTATTTGTTGTTTCTTTCTCTCTTTAGAAATTGCTTATGTTATTCTATATATGTTTAATATTTGGGTGTTATGTAATAATGATTGAATGCTCTATTTGATTATTTTTATGTAAGAAACTATTGCTAGAATCGAATATGTAATTGTTGTTTTTTGATTCATTTGTAGCAATTAATGGTTCGTAATCATTAGGGATAACATAATATAAGTTAAATAATCCAAGCTTATGTGATTATTGTATAGATTGGTTTGTTTTTCTCAATCGTAAGGCGGCTGCTCAATTAAACTTAGCAAGCGTATCTTAGGCTATATGATAGCTAGGGTAATTAACGAGCTTTTCTTAATTAACTAGGACCTAAGGAAAAACTGGTGCTGTCAAAGCTTGTTGTTAATCTATAACCAATAGTTCAAGGATAGGTAAAAGAATAATAAATCAATGAAATATGTTTAATCAAAGTTTAGTCGAGATTGAACCAAAGAATGGAGTCCTTATCAAATTCCCCACATTTATTTTTTAATGTTTTTTAATTTATTTTCATTAGGTTAGTTTTATTTTATTTTCTTGTTTGATAAACCAACCAACCCCTCCAAAACCTAAACACTAATAAATTTCATTTCTTTCATTGTTTGTTGTTCTTTCTCTTATGGATTGATTATGTTATCCTATGTTTAATGTTTGGGTCTTGTGTAAGAATGATTGAATGCTCTATTTAATTATTTTTATGTAAGAACCCATTGCTAGAATCAAATACAATTACATAATCGTTGTTTTTCCTATTCACTTGTAACAACTAATGATTCGTAATCATTAGGGATAATATAACCTAGGTTAAATAATCCGAGCTTGTGTGATTATTGCTTAAATTGGTCTATTTTTCTCACTTGTAAGACAACTGTCGGCTTAATCTTAGCGAGCGTCTCCTAGGTTATTCGATAGCTAGGGTTAATTAATGAGCTCTTTTTAATTAACTATGACCTAAGGAAAAATCGGGATTAACAGAGCTTGCTGTTAATTTACGACCAATAGTTCAAGGAGAGGTAAAAGAACAACAGATCAATGAAATATGCTTAATTATAGTTTAGGTTAAGATTAAACCAAAGAATCGAGTCCCTAACGAATTCATTACTTTTCATCGTTTTTACATGTTTTCTTTTATTTGTTTGTGTTAGTCTAGATTTGTTTTATTTCTTATCAAACTAAAAACCCCCCAAAACCTAAACATCAATTATTTTCATTT
The DNA here is from genome assembly GCA_026874005.2 of Erythroxylum coriaceum. Taxonomy (NCBI): domain Eukaryota; kingdom Viridiplantae; phylum Streptophyta; class Magnoliopsida; order Malpighiales; family Erythroxylaceae; genus Erythroxylum; species Erythroxylum coriaceum. Next base: position 3,882,019 of record JANQAP020000200.1, read on the forward strand.
CATAAACTTTACACACAGTCTCTGTGAGATCGACCTAGACTTACCACTAATTATAGTTATAGATCTAGTTTATTTTGACTAGCGTTACGACGTGCTACCACCCATATTGAGTGTGTTTTGCTTGTTATTTAAGAGTTCTACATTGTTTTGGTACTTATTTTGTTTCACTTGTATTTTTAGGTCTCAATTGTCGTTATAGATAAAAAGAAGAAGAATTTAATGGAAATTGTGGTATAAAATGGAATAATTGGAGTTGTTTTAGAGATACACACCTGTATGACTAACACACAATACTGTATATAGAGACTGTGTAGGGGACTGTGATTGTGTAAATCTTCAAAGATGTTAGTTTTGCCCATGTGGAGATACTTGCCTGTGTAAGTAACATACATGACCATATCCTTTGCCTGTCTAAGCTATCTCTATGTAAGTAACATACATAGCCATATCCTTTTCCTATGTAAGCTTTTGTGAACATGTGAGGTCATAATTTTGACAAATTTTTAAGATGCACCTCCTCACACAATTTTGACAAGTTTTTGAGATATACGATCAATCATACAATCATGTAACTGATAATGTATAATCCAAAAACCTTAGTTTCAAAATATAAAAAGCAATTATGAAGAGGAGATAGAAAGGAGGCAGTTGGATTCGTAAGCTACAATCAAAGTTATAGTTAGAGACACAATTCTAAACCCAGGATAAGGAAAACACAATGATACTTCAAGAGACCTGATAGAGAACATCCTTTTATCAAGGATTCAAAGGGATTTCATTATAGAGAAAGGGGATATACATATCTACAAATTCTTTTCTTTCTAATTATTCTTTTGAAATTGTTATGTTTGATTCGTTTTCTATGTTTAGGCACTAAGTTGTTTGTTGCCTAGGTAGGATAAACCCTAAGTTGGGATGCATACTATGATTTGATTCTTCATTTAATGCACTTTAATTAATTAATTCTTTAAGATTCAATTATATGATTATTTTCTTAAATAAATATGTCTGGGATATTAGGTCAATGTCTAATTTTATATAATTCAAATTGAAATCCTATTATATGAATAGATCTACCATGATTGAAAGGAGTTGCACGTAAATATAGAGATAAGCCAACATAAATCATCTGGATTAGGGTCAAACCTAGTAAAAAATTCATGAATTGGATTAATTTAATCTTAGGGGTTTTAACTAGAAAAAGGTTTCGGAAAAAATTGCGGATTAGTTATTAATAGTCTTGAGAAGGATATTAACAAATGATAAGAGTTTACACGGTCTAATGATCGACAATTAAGTTGCATAACAAAAGGTTAACACTTAAGATTTCTTTATGGGATTCATTACCTAGGTACTAATTATTTGATATTGAATTAATCTTTGTTTTAAATTTGTCTTGATTCATCACTATGTTATGTCTTATTTTTTCTTAGTTTTAAATTAAATCATCTTCTTAATGAAAGATTAGATAATAAAAATGAGGCCACTATTAGTACTTGTAAGCCTTATAGGATCGACCCATACTTTTCAATGCTAACTACAGCTGCACTATGCACTTACAAATTAAAACATTAAAATTACAATCATATCATTATTCTTTGTAATTAGTTATGGTATTCACAAATTAAAGCAGAATTATTACTTAGTTGTAATGAGTGATGATAGGTTTTTTTTTCACATAAGTATGGTATTGGATTTAATGAGCTCTGATATAATTTAGGTTAAGGCATGATATTCTTTGTACTCAGTAATAAAATTACTATATTAAAGTGAATGTGTTACTTATCTTTAATGATTTGTGGTATTTTTTATTCATTTGTGTGGTAATAAAAGTATGAACTCATAGTATAGTTTATATTGAAGCATGATATTCTTTTTACTCATTTATGATATTTCGATATTAAGTTAGAAGTGTCATTTCTAGTGAGTGATGTTACTCTTTGTTCATATATGTACTATTAGATTTATGGACTTATGGTATAGTTTATATTTAAGGTATGGTACTGTTCATGCTATTTTCTAGTATTCACATATTAAATTTAGGGTGTTACTTATATGTAAGGAGTTAAGTGCTTTATTTTTCTATGCTATCTTTGTATGGTTTTCTGTGGTGGTGGTATTTATTTACAAGATTATGATTTTTGCAATTTGTAGTTGTATTTAAACATTTGTCTCAAAATTATTAATTTGTTAGTTACAAATTTTAAGTGGGTACATTGTATTAATGGAGATGGATGATAACATTCAAATTTTTTTAATAACTACCCCTTTTTAAATTATTCTCAAAATGAGGACCTTTCAATGGACCATAGGAAAATAAAATATTTGTCAATTAGTTCTACAATTCATTTTCATTTCCAAGAAAAACATCCTTGGGGAAGTAAAGATTTAGATGCTTGCTTTTCCTTGCTTGCTCAGAAATTTAGGGTGCTTTGGATAAAGGAAGGATATTGCGATATGAGCTTTCTTCATCGATCTATAGTTTCCAAAAGAATTCAAAATAGAATCTTATAATTAAGGATTGAATTAAGAGTGTTAATCACAAGTTAGAAAGAGCTATTATTCTATACTAGGGACTATTTCAAAGATATCCTGAGGGCTTCTTCACGTAATACCTTTTCAGTTGATTATATTGAGGCTTTAATTTCTTATTTTTTAATCTTCGTAGCAGATTGAATATCTTACATGGCCTTTCTTTATAGAAGATATTGAGAGGGTGGTGTTTAGCCTTAGTCCCAACAAAGCCCTGGGGCTTAATGGTATTAATGATTTTTTCTTTCAAAATTCTTGGAATTCCATCAAGATCTACGTATATGAAGTTATTTTGAAAATTTTCTCAAGCTCTAAGTTATTGCCTTCCTAAAATAACTCCCATCTATTCTTAGTTTTTGAGAATTCAAATCCAAAATCCTTGAAGGATTTTAGACCCATCTCTTGTTGCCCTACCTTAAACAAGATTATCTTCAAACTCTTTGCTTCAAGAATCAAATAGATTTTGCCTTCTTTTATTAATTATTCTCAAGAAGCATTAATATAAGGTAGGAATATAAGTGATAACATTATACTTGCTTAGGAGCTACTTAAGAACTACCACCTAGAGGTGCCAGGACATAATTATGTTATAAAGATAGTCATCCATAGATCCTTTGATATGGTTAATTGTAACTTTATCTTTATATCTCTTGAAGCAATTAGTTTTCCAACTTGTTATATCTTTTGGATAATGCAATGCATATATTATTAAGTCCTCATAAATGGAGAAGTTTCTCACTATTTCAAGGTTGTTAGGGGTATTAGACAAGGGGAACCTTTTTCCTCTTATTTATTTACCATCAGCATTTAAGTTTTATTTGATATAATCCCTAAGAAGGTAAACTTCATGAGCATATTCAAATTTCTTTTAAAAAAAAGCAGAAGTTTGATAATAACTCATTTTGGAATTCAAAATTGACTTTCTTCTATTTGTGGTGCTATTACTGCTTCCATTGATTGTCTAATGAGATCCTTGGATGAATTTAGCTCTCTCTCTGGTCTTAATATTGATAAGGAAAAGAGTTTTAAAATGATTTTAGTAGATGCATCTCCTTCAATTCATGCTCTTACTATATTTTCTAGTTTGACAATTATGACTCCTCCTTTTTCTTACTTAAGAGTAACCATCTCTTCAAATAAAACAACTTACTAGGACTGTCAACCACTATTTGATGTGGTTAGAAGAAGAACTGGAAGTTAGACCACTAAATGCACATCCTTTGCAAGTAAATTATAACTTATCATTTTTGTCCTTAGAAATCTACATACATAATGGTTTTCTCACTTGATTTTGCTAAAGAAGTTGTGTAAGGACCTAGAGGAACTGCTAAGGAACTTTTTATAGATGGGGGATATGAATACTAGACCATTTTTAAAGGTCAAATGGAAGGATTTTTGTTTTCTTAAAAATGGAAGGGGCTTGGGAATGAGATCAGTCCAATAAGTAAATAAATTATTGATGGCGAAAAGGTTTTATAGAATTTGCATTATTTGAGGAATAGAGGTATATGAATAGTTACACCCTAAAAAAAGGTAATTGGTTGATACATGGTTATAGATAGATAATTAGATCCCTCTTAGCCTTCTTAATCACTTGTTAAACTAGTCGAGTATCAAGTTTTTATATCCTATTAATGCTAGAGTTAAGGTGTTGATTCATGGAGGTAGTTGGAGCTATAATAATAGATACTATGGATTCTTTTAGAGTTGCTTTCCTTATTATACCCTAACCTTGATTAGTATGACAAAGCTCTTTGGCTATAGAATTTTTCAGGTAGCTTCTTTAATAAGTATTGTATGAATACCCTCTTAGCACTCTATGGTCTAGAACGACCTATAAGTCCCAAAAGTTTCATTTATACTATAGATTTCAGTGAAGGAGAGATTATCCACACTGAATAGGATCAAGTGTGGATCTAATCCTTTACCCCATTTTAGAATTTGCTTGGTCTGAGCTGAATCCATTATTAATTTATTCTTTGAATGTTCGTACTCCAAACATCCATGGAATGAAACACTAACTAGATGTAATTTAAATTTCCAAGCTTCTAATTAGAGAATAATTCTTCATTGTTCTTTTAGCTTATCTCACTTAAGTAAGGATGATCATAAAGCAATTCATCTGGCTCTTGGTTGGACTATGTATAGATTTTGGAAGGAGAGAAATTAATAGATATTTAGAGGCCAATTATGCCTTCCTAAAGTAGTGAGTCCAATAAATGTTAATTGGTTAAGGAAAGTGATTCTGGCTAAAGAAACTAGGTTCTTTCTCTTAAGGGATGAAGCTACATTGGAGCATTTAATTTTCAAACTAATATTGATTGTGTGTCTCACGAAAATAACAACAGATAGATTTTTCTAACTTGTAATTTCATCTAGTTCATTGTAAACTTTTGGTCTAGTTTGAACTTCTAATTCCTTTATGATACTTGTATATTGAGGCACTTTTGTAAAGGATCAAAGCTTTGCCTTGAAATGATATTATTTATTTTCTAAAAAAATGTATTGGAATAGATGTCAATTATCTTAATATGCCCAAAAACCTTAAAAATATATAATGAATTTTAAATAATATAAAATTGGTATAAAATGTTAGAATAATCCTAATATTAACTGTCAAACAACAATCCACAATATAATCCTTAAAGTTTAGAAAATCATTGAATGGTGTTTCATATACATGTTTTTATTTGAACTTTGGTTATAAGAGGTAGGTAATTATGGAAAAGGTGAAAACAATCTAGAAGGGGGGTTAAATAGATCTTTTTAATATTTTTCGCAGAGAGCTACAAAACAGATAATTAAAACACACGAAACAAACAAAACAAATTGAAATGTAAAAGAGTAGAGAAGAGAGGCAAACACAATATTTATAGAGGTTCGGTGCTAA
>JANQAP020000200.1:4093504-4107866 GCA_026874005.2 Erythroxylum coriaceum
GTTATTCCTTACATTTTGAAAAAAGTTGTTTCAATATATGATAATAAGGATTTTATTTGTAATGCGGTAATTAAACATAGATTGTTCTTTATAGAACCTGTGACAGTCTTACTAAACACCATAGAATTAATAAAACCAAGACAATCTAATGACTCTAGCATTAATTTAAAATATTTGTGGCACTTAAGGATGGGTCATATCAATAAGAAAAGACTTGATAGGTTATTGAAGGACGGGATCCTTACGGGTTTGGATAATGGTCCATTACCTACCTTTGAGTCTTGTATTGAAGGAAAGATGACCAAAGCCTCATTTCCTTCTAAAAGAAACAGATCTGAATCCACGTTAGACCTGGTACACACTGGTGTGTGTGGACCCATGAACGTATAAGCTAGAGAAGGTTATGAATACTTCATAACCTTTATAGATGATTACTCTAGACATGGCTATCTGTATTTGATGCACAAAAATAGTGAATCCTTTGAAAGGTTCAAAGAATTCAAAGCTGAAGCTAAGAAGCAACTTGGCAAGCCATTAAAATAACTTCGATCAGATCGAGGTGGTGGGTACTTATCTAGAGAGTTCCAACAATTCCTAATTGACAATGGAATTGTTTCCAACTTGTCAGCTCCCAGAATACCTCAACAGAATGATGTAGCTGAGAGGAGGAAAAGGACTCTATTAGAAATGGTAAGATCAATGATGTCTTATGCTAGCCTTCCAGAATCGTTATGGGAATATGCGATACAAACGGCAACTTATTTTCTTAACTTTGCTCCATCCAAATTGGTGCCTAAAACACCTAGGGAGTTGTGGACTAGACAAGTGCCTTCATTGCGGCACTTGAGGACTTGGGGCTGCCCAGCACATGTTCTAAGGCCTGAATCCACAAAGATGGAACCAAGGTCAGAAATATGTTTATTCGTAGGATATCCTAAGGGTACATGAGGGTATTATTTTTTCAGTCCTCAGGATATGAAGGTATTTGTGACAAAAAATGTGACCATCTTAGAGGAAGAATTTATGAGAAATCACAAAGGAAGAAGTGAAGTAGTACTAAAGGAGTTAGCTATTTCATCCAAACCAAGAGTTGATTTGGATATAGCAGAACAAGATGTCAAAATGGATTCAAGAGTTGAATCAGAAGAGCAGCCTGAACATCAAGTGCCTAGATGTAGTGGGAGGGTTGTGAGACAACCAAATAGGTATGTAGGTCTAGGAGAAGGCATAATTTCCATCTCAGACTAAGAAGTAATGGATCCCATTACTTATACATAGGCTATTAATGATGTTGATGGGGAAAAGTGGCTCAAGGCAACGGAATCGGAAATAGATTCCATGTACATCAACGAAGTCTGGATATTTGTAGATTTACCACCAGGTATAAAAGCCATAGGGTGTAGATGGATCTGAAAAGGAAGAAAGGATCAGATGGAAAGGTAGAGACCTTTACAGCTAGATTGGTAGCTAAGGGCTATACTCAAAAAGAGGGTATAGACCTTTATATCTAGATTGGTAGCTAAGGGCTATACCGTCGTATATAGATTTAATTTTTAAGTTTTATTAAATCTATCATCATGCATACATACATCATGATTTTATACAAGGTTCTAATTTTTGACTAGTATGCTCATTCTTTAATAATTTATATTTTCAAACATAATCACCACAATATGAATCCACTCACAATGCTCTTGACAAATAACAAATTGGAAAACGGAGAGCAATTTAATGAATGTAAACGTAACCTCAATATCGTTCTCCAATATGAACAAATTTTAAGGGTATTAACAGACAATGAGCCTACACCTCCTGGTGAAAAATCAACTCCTGAACAAGTCCAGCAATATGAGCGATGGTAGAATACTGATAAGACTGCCAAGTGCTATATTTTGGCTTCTGTTAGTGCAATATTGCCAAAGCGTTGCAAGCATGCAAAATGCCGGTGTAATGGTCCATCACCTATGTGAGATGTCTGGTGTGAGGACTAAGTCTGCAAGGGTGAAAACTATCCAAACCTTTCACAGTCTCAGACAAAAGCCTAGTGAATCGGTGTGGGATTACATGCTTGATTGGGGCAAAAATGGATGCGAAAACACAGATGATCATGATCGCCAACAACTTAAACTCTTCTTTTCAGCAGTTTAAGAAGCAGTTTAAGTTGGATTATGAGCTCAACACTAAGGATTATACCTTGAGTGAGTTGATGAATACCCTCCAGAATACGAAGGAGATATTAAATATCAGGGCTAATGGGCTAGAGGTTCATGTGGCATCTTTTTCTAAGCCCAAAAGTAAGGGCAAGTAAAATAAGAAAGGTGCAAAGAAAGGGAAGACTTAAACGGGGGTCAAGGCCCAACCCATAAAAAAGCAATCCAAAGAGGATACAAAGGTAAAGTGTTTCCAATATGGTGAGAAGGGCCACTGGAAGAGGAACTGCGTCGTCTACCTTGAGACCCTCAAGAGCAAACAAGGTATGGGTTTCCTAAGTTTGATAGGACCTAGAAATATGGCAGATTATTACGTTTATTACAAACTATAATCTTGATGAGTGGTGAACTCATGTGTGTTTCGTTATAATTCTTGATATGATCGGAATGGATTTTTATAGGGTATCAATCCAGTGTTCGCATGTTGGAATTATTAATTGAATCATGTATCAGGGAACATTACTCAAATAAAGAGTTTATAGTGATATCATCACTTCTAGATGTTTTACGAAGATTGGTGATTAACCTGGCACCAGTAGTTTGATGGACTAGCTACCCATCAAGACTTAACACTAAGATTAGATCTTGTTTGTTAATCACCATGCAAAGTGAAACAGGAGATCTAAAAGAAAAAACCAACATAAGGGCAAAACGATATTTTTACCCTTTATTGTGCAGATGGGTATAATATGGTTCATAGTAGAGTTTGCGATTGGACATCGAATTAATAATTTTGAAACACGGTTTCTCATAATTTTAAGTAATTTAAGAATTCAACCAATTGTCTTTAGTGGAATGACATTTGGTTAATAAGTCAGAATTAATTCTAATGAGATTAAATTAATTCCAGGTTTATTGGAACTTAAATTATTTAAGTCCAATTAGATTCCCTACTTGGCTTCTGGGAAGGTTATCAAGGAAAGTAAGAAAAATAAATGGAGGTTATCAGAAAGAAAACGAGACATTTTGGAGAGAATTGGACGAATTAGATTTGGGTCAATACGACCGGAACAATTTAATTAAGAACTAATTAAATTAGGTCTTAAGCCTATAATTAAATGTTGGGCTTACACTAATTAATTGTTAATTATAAGCCAAAGGAACATTTAATATTGGGCTAGATTTTGGTTTGAATAATTAGATTAATTAAATTGAAACAATATTAAATAATAAGGCAATGCTCCATTCGATCATGCTCTTCATCAATCATTAAAATTAGTTTAAAGGTGGTTTTTTAAAGAAGAAAACATGCAGCCCTCTTTTGACATTCATGAGCACATTTTAATGCATAATAATGTCCAAGTGTTGGCTTTGGAAGGTCTCATTGCAATTAGCTTTAATCAAATGCATGGCAAGTTGGTCTCTCCACTCATTTGTGCAAACCGATTATGCTACTCTCATTAAAAGGTTTAATGGTTGTTTTTAAATGAAAGTGAACTGTCCATTAACGTGTTTGGTAGCTATCTTCACTCTCTTCCAAATGTCCAAGCGTTGGACTTTGGAGAGAGACAGTTCATTTAGCTTTAATGCAAAATGAATGTATATGGCCATGCAAAATGAACGATATAGTTTTTTTAGGCTCTCCACTCTCTCTACACAACTGTCCAAGGTGTTGGACTTGTAAAGAGAGATTTTTGGTTTTAGCTTTGATGCTATTAATGTGTGAAAAAGTTGGTCTCTATCCATTCTCTTAAAAACTAGCCGAACATAGCAAAAGAGAAGGTCTCTTTTTGTTTTAAAAATAGTCGGCTATATCAATAGAGAATGTCTTACTTTTGTTGTTCTTTTCAAGCTAGCCGAATATAGAAAAAGAGAAAGTCTCATTATTATTCTTTGAGCTAGCTGAACATACAAAGAAAAATCTCCAACATTTTTCTTCTCCTTTCGTACCAAAGGATCTCGATAACCAAGCTATCCAAGAAGAACAAGTGGTAGATCAGATTGGTTGAGGACATAACAACGAGGAATCGAAGCTGTAGCTAGGAGTCGGTAATATTTTGATCTTGTTCTTATTATATTTATTTTTCTTATATCGTATTATGTATGGATTAAAGCATGTTGATTTGGTGTTTACACTTCCGCTATGTTGTGATTTCGGAAAAAGTTTTCAAAATCTATATGTTCATCTAGGATATGTGAAAATGGATAAGTTATCATCAGCATCACCCGTTCCTCCCTCATCGTCATTACGAGGAACTTTTCTCTGTCTTATGTGCACATGCAGCTCAAAATAATGTGAATAAAATGTACTTGCTTCCTCTACTAAATAAGCATTACATATCGAACTTTCAACTCTAGCCTTGTTTTTGACATTTTTCTTCAAATGATGCAAATACCTAAATTAATAAATATGGTTATTACAATTATGTTATTAAATCATGTTATTACTTCAATTTAAATATTTACTATAATTACCTCTCAAACAGATACATCCTTCGATATTGAACTGGACTAGCTAGTTTAGTCTCTTGTGCTAAATACATAAGTAGGTGCTCATACAGTCAAAGAAGCTTGTACGGAAAATCCCTTCTAATTTGCACAAAATTATTGGAATTTTCCTTTCTAGTTTTTCCATTTTAGCCAACTTTAATTCTGTTATAACTTCCCAAACCTTATTCGATAGCAACTCCTGAAATGCAATTGGGATTAGCCTTTACATAAACATTTGACACTCATGACTTTTCATCCCAAATAATTTGTACTTCCTCATGTCCACACACTTTGCCAAGTTTGAAACATACCTATCTGGAAACTTTAGACTTTTCAAACATTCACACAAAATTTCCTTTTATTTTTTTGTCCAAAGTGTAACATGCTTTCAGACATTTACCGGTACGAAGATCTTTATTTAACTCATTCCTTCTACAAAAAAGTTTTAAATGAGCTCGTGATTTTGCATTGTCTTTTTCCTCCCTTCAATGTTCAATATGGTATTGAAAAAATTGTCAAAAATATTTTTTTCAATATGCACCACATCTAGATTATGACGTATCAAATTAGTTTTCCAATATGGCAAATCCCGAAAGATGCTTCATTTTCTCCAACCAAAATTTTTCCTAACGCTTGTATTAACTTCATCAGCTTCAAGTTTTGTAACTTTTAGCAACCCTAATTCATCAATCTCCTGCTATATCTCTTCACTATCTTTGTGAGGGGGAGGAGGTATTTGTACCATCCTATTTTTAATGAACTTTTGTTTATTGCTTCTAAATGGATGATCTGGAGGAAGAAATTTCTCGTGGTTGTCAAACCAACATGTTTTGCTCCCATTTGGAAGATAAAACGCATAAGAATCATTGCCACATTAAGTACAAGCCAATTTTCCTACTGTGCTCCATCTAAACAACATATCACATGCCAAAAAATCACTAATAGTCAACATCAAAGGTCTTCTTAACACAAAATTTTGTTTTAGAGATATATGATATGTCTCCACACTATATTCCTAAAGATGCTGTAATTTAGGTATCAATGATTGTAAGAATACATCAATTTTTCGCTTTGAATTTGTAGGTCCTAGCACAATCACTATAAAAAACATATATGCCTTATTTATACACATCCATGGAGGCAAATTATAAGGAGTAATTATGATTGACCATGATGAATATTGTTAGCCAGATTGACCAAAAGGTTGGAATCCATCCGTCGACGATCCCAACCTAACAATTCAACTTTCAACTGTAAACTCATAATGGGTGTTATTGAAATGTTTCCATGCTAGTGCATCTGATGTATGACTCATTATTCCATCCTCCTATTCGTGTTCACTATGCCATCTCATGTGAGATGTAGTCACATTATAAGCATATAGTCATTGAAGTCTTGGAGTTAGTAGGAAATAATACATCCACTTTCAGGGTACTAATTTCTATTTAATAAAATGTTTTCTAGGCTTAAACCTAGATTGACCACAAAATTTGCACTCTTTTAATTCCACATCATCTCTCTAATATAACATACATCCCAATTTGCAACAATTAATTTTTTCAATAGGTAAGCTAAGACCCCTAATAAGTTTCTTTATATTGTAAAAACTATCAACCTTATATGATCATGGGGCAATGATTCATTATACCATCCAAGAATTTTATCAAACTACGATAAGAAATATGCCCTTCAGACTTTATGTTCAATATTCGAGCAATTAAAGATAATTGAGTCATTGTCTCAAAATTTGGCCATAATTCTTGGTCAGCTAAGTGTAGTAAATCAAAAGATTGTTTTGCATCTAGGTTTGGTTCTTCTTCAAGATGTTCTATATTTTCAACAAAGGTATAATTGGTTGCATCATAAACCATTTGTATGAAAGGATTTTCAGTTGCACCCATATTATTTGTTCTAAATCTAATCCCCCTTCAAATTCATTCACATTTACTGAAGAGTTTACTTCACTACCCCTTGAGATGCTACAATTCAATAGCTCCCCTTATCTTGTCCACTCAAAATAATTTGGAACAAACCATTTTCTTAACAAATGGCCATTCACTTCATCAATAGGAAGGAAATGAATATGTTTGCATATTTTATATGGACATTTGATCTTTGGGCCATCCATATATGCAAGTTGAGAACATGCATAATGAATAAAAGCTTCAACTCCTCAACAAACTCATAATTAATGAAACCATCAAGTGTTCATTGTCTATACATGCAAGATCTATTAACATTATTCATTTCTACAAAATTGTTAATTTAAAAAAGTGATTTTATAGTTAGTATCCTTCATATCTCCTAAGTTTATAGAACATTTAAACTTTACACAACATTCCTTAAGTATTAATCAATTGAATTAATCATCTACAAATGATTTCAATTGTATGGTATATGGCATTATTTACACCTGTGAATCAAGAAAGCAAGTTCTCGTTGTGACTCCTAAGCTTATGGAATTTTTCATCGATAAGCCTCACGGGAGCTGCCTCACGGGTTTTCAGCCTATATAGCATCCTAGGGATTTATTATGCAAAGAACTATCATTTCTATTAAGCCTATAAATTTCTTGGGTTATTACTAAGTTTGAATTAATCAAATTGAAGTTGAAGTATTTATGTGTGAATTAATCTCCTACAATTGATTTCAATACTATGGTACATGGCATTGTTTACACCTATGAATCAAGAAAGCAAATTCTAGTAGTGACTCCTAGGCTTATGGAATTTTTCACTGATAAGCCTCACGGAAGCTGCATCAAGGGTTTCTAGCCTATATACCGTCTTAGGGGTTTATTATGCAGAGAACCGTCATGTCCACTAAACCAATGAATTTATTGTGTTAATACTAAGTTTGAATTAATCACATTGAAGTTGAATTATTTATGTTTGAGTTAATTACCTACAATTGATTTCAATACTATGATACGTGACATTGTTTACACATGTGAATCAAGAAAGCAAGTTCTCGCTGTGACTCCTACGTTTATGGAATTTTTCACCGATAAGCCTCATGGGAGCTGCATCACGGGTTTCTAACCGATATACCATCTTTTATGCCTCAAATCATCTATAAGATTTCAAACTCATTCCATATACAGTAAATACTTATGTAATCATACATATACTTATTAATGATTCAGATATAACTTAAACATAAATACTTACACTATTAAAGAAGAATATAAAAAGTCATCAATGATTATAAAAACATTCTAAACAACAACATAAAATTAAAACCTCCTTTTCATTCACACAAAACCCAAACGCATCAGAATCGTATTATTAAAGTAAGACATATGGTAGACATTAGTTGTATGACTTACCTAGATAGATGTGAAAAAGAATATTTTGTATTTAATATAATGCAATTGTTCAATAGTTTTGTTATATTTTTAATATATTAAAGCATGCAAATCAAAAAATAAGGCAATATAAGTTTTGATATATAACGCAATATAGAGAAAATATAGTATTTAAGTTAAAACATAAACATATGATGCTAATTAGTTAACTTGTAGGAATGAACCACTGCTTGAAAAGGACTACAATCAGTATAAAATTCTGCTTCATCTTCAAAAGTATGCAATATAAAAAAAAACATTGTGATCATCAATTTAAGAATTTCAAAGTACAAATCCATTAGGCTCTTTTTTGCATAAAGCCGGTGTGTTGCGAAGTAGTTGTGCTGAAAATGGTGGCGATGGGAAGAGATACCTCGTTGTTATTGAAGGTGAATATCTTTGGAAACAAGAAGTGAAGAGTTGTGGTTTATAAATCAGGAAAATATTCTTTTTATGATTTCTTATAGTACAGTAGTTTTGATTTTTTGGAACATTATCCTCCTAAATTTTAGAATTTGATTATAAGTCCAAAAATTATGTTCATAATACGAATTCGGTAATTAACTAAGTTAAATGAGAAAAGGGCCACAAACTAAAAGCGATTGCAACAAATTGCTATATGTGCTACTTTGTTCTGAAATTGTTTTTCGGATGGTATCTTCTGAAATTGTCATCCTCCTTTTCTCGTGGCTTTTGGAATACAAATATGGTGGCTCTTTACTGTTGGGTTAGGTCATTTTCTCTATTGAGTATTGAATAATGGGGGCTATTTGGCCCATTAAAATATAGCACGTCGAATCAACGTTTATTATGTGTTGAAAAGGATAAGAAGAAATAAGTCTTTTACATGTATAATACAATATGATATATATTGATATTGGGTGAAAGAATACGTGGTTATAGAAACAGTGGCGTGGTGGTTCATTTCCTTCAATATAGAGAAGTATCATGCATTGCCAGTGCTTTGTATTAAACCAAACAATGTCTTTTTCCTTTTATTAAAAATGTTGAAGCCGAAGACCCAATAATGACATTTAACTTTAAACTTTATCGAAGGAATCACATTTTCATCGATAAATTACCGATAGATGAATTTCTATCGATACCCCTAACACTTATTTTGCCACCAACTATTACCACCAATTTTTGCGACGACTTTCCCTAATCCGTCGCTATACTCCGTCGGGAAAATTGCAAGGATAATTTCCCTCCACCTTTATCGACGGACAAGTACAATAATTTTACTGAAAAAAATCATTTTTCATAGCTAATTTACTACGGAATCGTGTTCGTCAGTAATATTCTGTCGATAATTTCTAATTTTCTTATAGTGCAAGTGGAGACCAATGCCGCTTCTTTTAACCCAAAACTCCTCCACGCTAGCACGTCTTCAATATTAATGAAATAGATTCTCATGCAACTGGCGATGCATCATACGTAGATATACTTAAGCCCATGCGAAACAAGTTGGAGAGAAAACTATACCTAACTCCTATGAAGAAACTGATTCGCGGAGCCAAGAAAGAGAAAGGAAGCTAGAAAGGCCAAGCCTTGTAATTACAATAGAAAACCAATCGTATACAAATTGTTTTGGGATGAGATCCGATCCTAATCTTAATGGAATAATTATAATTTTTTTTTGCATTTCAATTTCCTAAAACCAAGATCACTTTAACTTTATAAAATGATTAACAATTAAATCATAATAAAGTATGAATCTTAATTCGTACCTTATTTTGAAGCTTGATCCTTATCTTGTCGGATACCTCGAACTGTTTCTAAAACTGATCCATCTTAACTATCGTAGCCACATAAGTGTCCATCATCTAATGATATCTACAGAACAGGTTAAGAGAACTATGTAACTATTACAGGGAGGGTTAAGCTAGAAGTACTAGCTCCATTAGAGCTTAAGCCTATTTATAATAAGTTTAGGACATTTTAGTATTTTAATTGAAATTAAATTCTAATCTCAATTAAACATTAATTAGAATTACAAATAATTCTAATTAAATAAAAATTATGCCCAAATAAGATCAAATATCTCATATTGATTCTTATTCATTAAATATCTCATATTTAATCATAAAGTTTCTTAAATTTTACAAGTCCAACTTGATTAAAATATCTTTGCTCTCTTCAAATAATTATTTATGTAAGCCCCATTGGGTTCTCAAATATGTTGGCAATAATTATAATTATAATTCATAATTAGAATTAGATAAATTAAAACTCCTTTTTAATTTATCTTTAATTATCCAATTAAATAATTTATAATCATAGATCAAGATTAGCATCTAGTAACACTTTATAACCACCCAAATATTTAGAAATGTCAAAGTAGTTTTGACTAACCTTTTCCTGCAAGATTTTTTTTGTATAATTTAATTATTTCATCATACAATGTTTTGATTAGACATAGAGCATGGAATTAATGTCAACTCTAATTTGAGTACAATTATATTAGTTCATTGTCATTAGCTATTTATTCAATTAATGACATCTATAGACTACTTACAAAATGTCATTCCATCTTGGCTACGAATTTTTTGAATTAATATTAACTAAGAATAATAAAACATTCTCTTTAATTATTTTAGGGTGATGAATCCTATCTTGATCACTTAATTAGCTCCATATAGTTCATGTTACATCCAATGACTATTGAATGAGCTGTCTATGATTAAATAAGTCGTAAGTAGTATAAAAACATAGCAATCCATATATAAGATAACTTTGGAAACCTCAAGTCAAAGGATTACTTATGCAATCATCACTATTAAAATTTTTGTAGACATATAAGTCATGTTTCAAATGAATTTCTCATATCGGGTCAGTTCAGTAAACTTATTCTCAAAAAAGTACCCTACGTTTGTTTAAGTATCTCCATAATTTAGCCTATGAGATCGACTACTTCCTTCATAAGAAAAAACAGAACTTGTGCTAGTCTTTTTATATTCTATTAATGTCCAGTCTTAATAGAACAATAACTAGGAACAAGTTAGAGATAATACATAAATGCATTATGAATCTCATAATTATAATCTCATCATAATTTCATTTGCAATGTATAATTATCTCATAGAATTTATCATATACATTTAAACATGTACAAGATAAAGAATGATTTTAAATTATTTTTCCAACAAACTACAGTCAATCAATTAGCTATAGGGCATAAATCAACACCTATAACTTTTTACTTCTCCTCATTATTTTTAATAGAATTATAGAAATGACACCAACTTTGCCAGATTTTGCTCTGTCTTTAAAACTTACTGAATATCAACTTGCTTAAGTGGACCCTTGTTAGAACTAGGACATAATCCAATTCCAAAAAAGCTCAAAGGTGATTGAAATCAGGTTGTTATTCTTCAAAGGTGTGTTCAACATACACTTTTTAGCTTCTTCCTTCAACTACAATTCTTCCAAAACATCTAAAAGATTGGAAACTTACCATATATCATTGCTCTCTATGTTAACTTATCAATAAGGTACCGCTATGTTTTCCTAACCAAACAAAGAATAATTATAATTTATCTATCTAGTCGTTAACTGGGATGAATGAAATTTTCTAAATTTGATATTAAAGTTATTTGTAAAGTTGGTAATATTAATAAAATGTGATTTTGTTTACAAATTACTCCTTTATTATGATAAAATGATGTAAAGAAGTGCTTTTAATGACTGGGATGGTAACCATATCTCTAGTTGAGTTAAGATTTTAAAACTCAAAATGTGAACAAATCTAATATTAGAATTCTAGCACTAGATAAACATGTTAGTTTTAAGACTAAATAAGGAAATTGAAGTATTTTGCATTTCCCAAAAGTCCACTAGTGTATTGCTATCCAAGATTATGATGCATATTGGTCATATAAGTTTGAGGTTGCGAAACTCCATAAATGAGCTTCAATTACAAATAAAGAGGATCCCAATTCTACATATAAGTGTACACCATTAGTATTTAACATCACCCCTATCTCCAACCAATGATTTTTTTTTCTTGTTCTTTTACAGCAACAAATAGTTTCATAAGTGTTATAATTCCTTACTTATGCAAGAGTATGTTATCATTTATCAAGAAATATGGATTACCTTATAAGTAGAGTTGTCATCAATGATAAATGATGAACACCAATAAGAGGAGTAAATAAAAAGAATTGGCCTGCAAGTGGAAACATCACGATAAAATTGTAGACTATATAAATCATAAGGATAACTTAACATAGGTTCACACTAAACAAAAATTAGACAATGAAATATGAAGTTTCCAAATTTACGAAAGAATTATTCAACTCCATATGCAAAAGTGTAACAATTTCGTTTGAGAGCCATATGCACTATGATCATAGTGGAAATAACTAAAAAATAGAAACTATTGTCTCTTACCTATAAATTCATATATAGAATTATATATATATCGTTCAAGTTTATCAATCTTTTTCTACCTATCTCTCTTTAGGTCCCAGTTTGGTTTCTTTGGAGAAATATTTAGAAATGGATCCTAAATTTATACCCCAGATTATAACATAATGTAAATATTGGCAAAAAGGATTATATAATTTTAAAAAGTTATTGCCTAAAATTAATGGTAATCCTGATTCTTGTTAATAAATGGAAGGTACTGAGAATGTAAATTTTTCTATCGATGTACTACTACGTGAAAGTGATGTTTGGGGGCAACTATGTACCTCTTTTTTCTTTTATGATGGAGGTTCTATGGAAACAAGGTCCTTAAACTTTGGTAGCACTAGTAGAGCTATTTTACCTTTTTAAAGCTCCTTGTCTTAAGGAGCATAGTTCCTAAACTTCATACTAGGATTATTAAGAGGAAGATTGAAAGAAGGGGAATTGCAAATTAGGCATGTTAGCATAAACATCACTAATATGCAAGCCATGCTCACCAAACAAAAATATTTACAACATTAAATAAATTAAGACATGAATAGATAATCTTTCTTCTTTTTCTTGACATTGTCTAAATTGGAGGTTTTAGAACTAGGCACATGACAATCCCCACCTGGACGATGAACATTAAGGGGAAGAAATAGACAACAACAAAGGAAAACACATACATATATAGAGGTAAATCCAAGAGGGAGCAAACTGGATAAATGTCGAAGCTACACAAGGAAACCATGGAAGAGGAGATATAAAAATAAAGGAAACTAAAGGAGAGGAGAAAGAAACTAACAATGATGTAATGTTTTATGGTTAACTACCTTTTTAATAATTTAATGTATTTTTTATTAAATAACAAATATTATACATGACACCACTATTCTACGTGGCAGCCATGTGGACAAAATAAAAATCTAACTTGGCATGCCATATCATCAATGTTAACGAATAGCTTAATGTCAAGAATTTTTTTAAAAGATTGAAATTTTAAATATTTTAATGCCACTTTTTAAAGTTCGAGTCATTATTGCAATTGAGTAAAATCAACGATTATTTTTACAATCAACTTAAAAAATAAGTTGAGGTGTGGGCATAATCAAGAAAGTAAGGAAGGACTTGTGATGAAACTTTTAACCCTTAAATGTTTTTCTAACCCACACATACCAAACAAAAGATATAAATGAAGCAAATCATCCTGGAAATAAACTTCAAATGCATCACCAACAAAAATGGTAAAAGGGCATCAAATTTTTTGGAATTTTGAAACATACTTTTATTTTAAAAAAATTAAAAATTATTTTGTAATAATAAGTTTTATATAAAATACATTTTTTAATGTCTATGAAATTATTTTGATATAAACTCTTATGTAATTGATTGTTGCATAAATGAGAAAGTTCATATAGTCTAATAAGAGCTTAAACAAATTGGACTTAAATTATTCATTTTGAGATCCCTGTGTTAGCTCAAGGTTTATATTTAACCATTTAGATGGCAACTATATAATAATTCAAAATTCAAATTATATTTATTTCCTTGTATAGAAAACGTTTTCTTTAAGGAAATAAAATCATAGGAAAATTACTTCCTTTTTTACAGGAACCTCCTTAGTAAACTTTCCTTATTAACATTCGGGAGGATCTTACCTTTTTAAAAAATTAGCTCCAGGAAATTTTGTTCCAGCAGAGATAATATTGAAAATCTAAAGTCAACTCAGAATTAAGATGAAGCAACAACTAGTTGAAGAAATTGAATATTTAAAGAAGAATTTGTGAAGTAACGAAAATACACAGACTCTCAAAGCATTTGAGCAATATTTATATTCTTGAGAGTCATATCATTCTTATTATACCTTAGAAAGTAAAATCACTCTATCAAGAGAGAAATTGATATAGGAGAACTTACTTTTGATTTTACATTTTATTTTTCTGTGAGCTTTTAGAAGCTTGTTATACACTTTGAGTGTGGAAGG
>JANQAP020000200.1:4234475-4252287 GCA_026874005.2 Erythroxylum coriaceum
TTTTGAAAAGCTCCAAATTTAAGCTTTTGAAAAAGCTGTATTTTAGCTTTTAAAAAAGCTATTTCTACTCCAAAAGTACTTTTGAAGTTTACATCTAAACACTCATTTTTTCCTTAAAATAGCTTTTGCGGTGGAAAAAAGTGCTTTTCCACCTGCCAAAAGCTGAACCAAACGCACTCTTAGTGTTATGAAATTTTAAAGGTTCCATTTTAAAAAGTTAAATTGCATAAGGTGTGATCTCGTCTTATAAGATTTAGTATTCTAGAATTTTAAGTCTCTAATCCTGAAAACTGAATTACATAAGGCATGATCTCGACTTATGAAATTTGGTATTTTAGAATTTTAAGACTCATTTCCCTCTTAAGCTAATAAACTAATCTCTCAAAAACAAGCAAATGGAAACTATATATAACTAAAACAAAATTAATAAAAAGTTTCATATTTTGAGTTGCCTCTTAAAAAGCGCAATTATTTAACATTGTTATGCTTCATGGGGATTTTTCTTCTTAAACTTATACAAGATTGCAGTTTTGTACTCCTTAAAGTAGTGTTACTAGTTTTTTTTTCTTGTTATGTAGTCAACCTTTTTGAGAAGATTCTAGGTAATGACTCTCCATCACCTAAATAGAAATACTTTAGGTGATGAGGTAAAGCCTTCAGTTCTATCTTTGGATCCTGAAAAATAGAAAATAACATTTTCTTGTAAGTTATAACACGTTTAGCATTAAATCTTTTCGAATTTATTAGCAATGCTGATAATGATTCTACAATTTTATAAGTTTTATCAACTTGTTTATTCACTTTTGGTTTATCCTTAAACTCCAACTCATCATCAAAACTTTCTTTAAAAATATCCTGCTTAAATGAATCTACAATATCCATATGATAAAAAGATTGAAAATCATTAGAGAACTTCATTGCTTAAAAAATATTGAACTTTATTATCTCTCCATCAAACTTAATGGAAAGAGAACCCTCAGCCACATCGATTGTTATCTTGACCATCTTCATAAATGACCTTCCTAACAAAATCAAAGCTAAATGTTCAACACTATCTCCATCTATCTTCAATATGTAAAAATCTAGTGGAAATACCAAACTGTTAACATGGACTAAAACATATTCAATAATACCAATTGGACGTGCATAAGAACAATCAATTAGTTGAATAATCACATTAGTTTCTTGTTGAGAATTCAGATTTAAAGCTTGGTAAATTGAGTATGAAATGAAATTAATAGATGCACCTAAGCCTAATATGGCACGTTCAATTTTCTTATCACTAATAACACATGGAAGTGTAAACATATATGGATCTTTACATTTTCTAGTAACTTTTTATTTATCACAGTTAATACATTCTTATCCAAAATGATTCTCTCCTTCTCCTTCAACTTCCTTTTATTTGTGCATAGTTCTTTCAAAAGCTTTGCAAATTTTGGAATTTTCTTATTGATTTCCACCTTTACGAAGATTTCTACGATCTCTCTTTTATATTCCTCTTCCTTTGATCTAGCCAACTTCTTAGGGAAATGAGGTACACGTGCTTTAGTTGATATCGATGAAGATAATTCATCCTTTACCTTTATTGATTCTCAAGTTAGAGGTTCATCTTTCTTTTCTCCTTCATTGTGGTTTTCTTCCTCCATTGCTAAGAAAGATCCAGATTGAATTTCCTTATCACTTCTCAAGGTCATTGCACTCACATTCTCCTTAGGATTCACCATCATTTAGGAAGGTAATTTTCCTAATATTTGTGCTTCCAATTTACCAATAGAGGTGACTATTTGAGTGATCTAATTTTCTAAGTTTTGAAGACTTGCTCTTGTTTCCTGTTGAAATTGTTGAGTATTAGTAGCAAGTGTCTTAATAATTTCATCTAAAGATATAGTTGAATTTGAAGATTGAGATTAAGCATATGTGGGAGCTTGGCATTATCTGTTGAAATTGTAAGGTTGATATCTTTATTGCTCTCTTTGATTTCCATAACTAAAATTTGGATGATCCTTTCATCCTGGATAATTGATATGTGTTTAATTGTTGATACATTTAATCCATGATACTTAGTGATTAATTCTTTAAAATACTTAAAACACTTACTTTAGTTCATATTTGATTTTAGGTATAATTCGGAAGCAAAAGAGCTAAAGTAAGTCAAAAACATAATATTTGAGCCATTTTCTTTAGATTCACACTTACTTGTCTTCATGGAACAAGAAGGAGAAGGATTAGAGCAAGAGAAGACAAGAAAATGCCAAAAGAATTGAAGAGGCATGTTATTAGGGCCATGAGATATGTCTCACAGCCATGACAAATTAGTCATGGTCGTGAGACTCATGTCACGACCGTGAAAAATTTGTCATGGCGTGACACATTGTCATGGGCATGACACACCAAGTCACTGATATGTGCTTAATTGATTTTACATTTATTCGATATAACTTAATGTTTAGTGATATGCAATGCTTAAGACATTAATTTTAGTTCGTATTTGGTTTTAGATACAATTCAGAAGCATAAGAGCTAAAGTAAGTTAAAAGCACATTCTTTAAGCCCTCTTCTTGAGATTCAAACTCATTTGTCTTCATAGAGCAAGAAAGAGAAGGATTAAAGTAAGAGGAGACAAGAAAATGCATAAAATGAAGAGTATATATTGAAAACATCAAGAATGAAGAGTGCAGAAAATTGTTCACGACCATGACATATATGTCACGCCTATGACAAATTTGTCATGGGGGTGAAAACCACCATGCCCATACAAAGGAGGCTTACGGTCGTGAGCCTTCAAAGAGGCCATTCACCACTGTGACTTAACCATGCACGCCTGTGACATTGAGATAACTGTCCCAAAAACCTAGTTTTGAATATAAATCCATCATTTTGGCGGTAGAAACATTATGAAAGGTTTGAAGAATCATTTGGAGGTTTTAGGAGAAGAATGAGGAAGAGGTCTAAACATTGTCGGAGACCCATGGAGAGCTAAGCTTCCCGACACTGATTTAGAGGTGATGGCAATGCCTAAGAACTCGATTAAACATTTCTTTCATTGTTGTTATTGTTCTTTCTCTCTTAAGGATTGATTACGTTATCCTATGCTTATAGATTTAGGTTTTTCTGTAACACCCTACTTCCACGGGGCACATACTCGAACATCCGGTGGACATTCGAGAACATACCCTATGGAAGCAGCGTGTTAGAGCAATCACGTTCACTTTCTATGACATCATACATAACATCAGTAATTACAAAGATCAAACTCCTTGTTTCATTTATAAAACATAGTTTACACTGTAGCCTTTCACTACTCAATCCATATATACACAATATCAAAAACATATAAGAGTTTACAACTCTATACAACATGATCTACATGAAATGAGGACTATACAAAAATATTCTATCTAACTCCTCAGCATCAACTGACCGACCTTTGAGCCATTCCTTGAGTCCAAAAATTCAAGTACTAGACTTCTTTTAGGATATCTTAGAAGCTAAGTCTCCTCTCTCGTACCTAAAAGTCAACATTGCAATTTTGATGAGTTTTGCGAACTCAGTGAGTGAACCATCCTCAATGTGCTCACTCATATGAAACCACAAAGACAAAACACAATTTAATTACAATCAAATCACGTCACAAATACTGAATATCACGTCACATTTCATTTCAAAACAGTTTAAATAGTTCATTTTAAACATTCATATAACACATATCAAATTGTATATGTCAATGCTCATGAGACTCCACTTTCGTTGCTACTTTGTTATGACCGAGTGTCTTTTTAACTGTCCCATATTTGTTATGGATATTGGGCTCATTTATAACTATCCTGTATTCGTTGTAGATCCTATGTCCTAACCTTGAGTATAGAAAACGGGATATTACAATTCTCCCCCTTAAGAAATTTCTTCCTCAAAATTCTTACCTGATTAATCAAATAGGTAGGGGTATTGTCTCCTCATGTTCTCCTCCATTTATCATGTAGTTTCTTCACTTGAATGATTCCTCCAAAGGACTTACACTAATGGAATCACTCGATTTCTTAACTATTTATTCTAATAACCCACTATTTTGACCGGTTCCTCGATATAACTCAGATTACTTGCAATTTCAACTTCTTGTGCTGGTAACATATCTGTTGGATCAGACCAATATTGCCTAAGCATACTCACATGAAACTCATTGTGAATCTGAGCCATTTTAGCAGGTAGTGCTAACTTGTAAGCCAATGGTCCAATTCTCTCAATAATCTCATAAGGACCAATGTATCTAGGGCTTAACTTGCCCTTTTTACCGAACCTTAGCACTCCTCTCCAAGGTGACACTCTCAGAAACACTTTATCTCCTACTTGGTACTCCATATCTCTTTGGCGTTGATCCACATAACTCTTTTGTCTGTCTTGTGCTACTTTAATTCTATTACGGATCAATTTCACTTTATTAACAATATATTGAATCAGTCCTGGGCCTTCAACAATTCTTAGACCCCCTTCATCTTATACACAGTGGTCTAGGATCCTATGGATCTATGTGCCAACCCTTAGCATAGAAAACAAGATTTGCATTCATGCATAAACGATCTTTATTCTCGTTCTTGTTAGATTGTTCATGCAAGAACCTGTTACTAGAATTTTGAACACAATTCGTAATTATTGTGTTTGGATATTAGTAGAATCTTCAATATAATTCGTAATTGTTTTGTTGAGATTCATTTGTAGCTACTAATGGTTTCAGATCATTAGGGATAATGTAACCTATTTAAATAACCTGAGTTTGTGTGATTGTTGTCTTGATTAATCTATTTTCCTAACTCATAATGCGACTGTCTAATTAAATATAAAGAGCTTGTTCTAGGTTGTTTGATAGTTAGGTTTAATTAACAAGATCTTCTTAATTAAACACGACCTAAGGGAAAACCAGGGTTAATAGAGCTTTTTGTTAATCTACGACTAATAGTTATTAGGAGAGGTATGAGAACAATTCAATGAAATATGTTTAATTGTGTGCAGGTGGAGATTAAACCAACGATCGAGTCCCTAAAAATTCATCACTTTCACCACTTTTAAATGTTTTCTTTAATTTGTTTTCATTATTTTAGTTTCATTTTATTTTCTTAGTTGAAAACCAAACCAAAACCCCCTATAGCCTAAACACCAATTCTTTTCATAACAAAAGCTAATCGAACACTCTCTGTGGGATTGACCTAGACTCATCACTACTATAGTTGTAGGTTTAGTTATTTTGAGTAGTGATACGAGACGCTACATCAATTTTGATGCCATTGTCGAGGAGTGCGGTGTTTTAGTTTTAGTTTTTGATTTTAATTGGTGTTTTGTATATATTTGTTTATAATTAGTTTCTTTTTAGTTATTTCACGATCTTTCACTTTTTTTATTAAAACAAAAATCATGAATGGAAAGTCTTTTTTTATAATTCATATTCCCGATCTTACAACCAAGTTTAGAATGATCATACTAACTTTAGTTATGGATGGGATAATCGACAAAATTACTTCTTTGATAGTTTGCAGGATACACAATAATTCCCGTATAGACCAGGAGCTTCTTATCACAACTCAGGTACATCCCTCAAAGATTTAGTTACATCTCTTACTACTAATAATCTGTAATTTCAGCAAGAAACAAGATCTAGAATCCAAACCTTAGTAAGCCAGATGGGTCATATGATGGAAGCTATCAATTGCCTAGAATCACAAAGTAAAGAGGCGCAACCATCTCAACTTGAGGTGTACTCAAGGGATGTTAGTACAAAGACCTTACAGAGTGACGAGGAGCTTGAGAATCGCGAGAGAATTACTTAATGAATTGCTTGTGAAGAAGAAGTTGAGAAGGAGCTCGAAGCAGAAAATGAAATATCATTTAGCTCAAAGGTAAATGCTGATTCCCTTATTGTTGTTAATGGTAACCCTTCACCTTTAAATAGCATATTGGAGAAATTAAACGAGGAGGAAAAAGGTGAAGAGACATTCTAGATATTCCAAAAGTGACTCAATAAAGATTTGAGATTCTGAAGATAGGGAATATGCTGAAAATTAAAGGTCATCAACTAAGGCCCTATCTTGAACAACCTTATATGAAGAGAACATAGACTGTGATGCTAGAAGATCATAATTTTGTCACATAAGGAGACCAAGGAGTCAAACCAGTGACACTAAACAAAGACACTTCTTAGGATGCAACCCAAGGGAAGTTAATTTCTTTTCCTTTATATTTTCACATTTCTTTCTTATATACATATGTGTTTTTAAGTTTGTTTGTTTTTACTTGTTTTTAAAGTTTTCAATAAAATGAGAGAGAGAATAAAACAAACAAACAAATAATTTCTCTTTTTTTATTTCTTCTAGGGTTATATAGTCATGATTAGAGTGTGAATTGACTAGAAGAATCTATGGAAAATTTAACATGTAATTTTGCTCTTGTGATTGGTCAATATATATTATCTTTAGAAGAGTAGTGACTAGTGGTAGGCATAGTAGTAAGATTTTGAGTCTATATAAATTGACACATCCATATCAGTCTCATTGTCTTTTGTTTGTGTGTGACCTTCATGACTTGTACATCTTAACTTTGCTTTGATTTTCTATTCAAGACCACATTTTTATCACATGCATTAACAAGGAAATGATATAGGCATTCTTTCTTTTTATAAACTATATTAGCCAAATAGCCTACCCCTGATATGAATTTTGCCTTTGTTAAGCCCCCTTGAGCTTTATTAGCATTTCTTTTTATGCTAACCACATTACATGCTTTAAACCTAACCAAATGTCCTACCCAAGCCTTAAGTTAGTGGAGCATTTGTTGATTGTTAATGATTATAGATGTACAAGAGTATAAGTGTGGAGGTGTGCAAATATGTGAGATGGTTATAATTATTAGGATGTTATTTTATGTCTTATCAATGAAATTCCCATGTTGATATAGCTTCTTTCAATTTTAAATAAAAAGAAAAAGAAATAAAAAAAGAGAAAAGCAAAAAAAAAGAAAAAAAAGTTTGAATAAAAGTATCAAAGAGGAAATCCAATTGTTTTGAAAATTTATTCATGATTAATTTCTCCTTTTAAAGTTTTATTAAAGGAGATTTGAATATGTTGCATATGAGGTAGATGTTATTTTGGAAGGATCACTCCTTATAGTTTAAATTTATTATTATCATCATTTTTTATGAGTGATCCCTTCTAATTGGGTTATGCTTCATGTGGTTTGAGGTGTGAAAGCTTAAATTTGAGCAGTGAACATGATTTTTGCATTCATCATAGTTGATGGTACCTAATTTTGAAGGAATGTTAGTTTTCACGCATGATGTTGCATTGAGTGTTACTTTTGTTTCATTAGCTTTGATGAAATTTACGCTACATTACCCAAATACATCTCATCTTACCCTTACCCACATTACAACCTTGAAATTCCTTTAATTCATGATTATACATGTGAATCATAGTGGTGTTTGAGTTTACCCGTGAATTTATCATATTTAAATACATTTTGTCCAAGTCAACCTTTGGATTGCTTAGTTTCTAACGCTGATGATTGTTGATTGATCATGAGTAAAGCATTGAATGATGAGTTCTTGTTATGGTTTTTTAAAGTTATTCATCTTTGCTTATGACTATATATTTTTGGAAAATATGGAAAATGAGCATGTGCTTTGGGTTTGTAATTTGATTTTGATGTTTTGCCCGAGGATGATCAAAAGCTAATTGTGGTGGAAATTGATATGTGCTTAATTATTGATACATTTAATCCGTGACACATAGTGATTAATGCTTTAAAATGCTTAAGACACTCACTTTAGTTCATATTTGATTTTATGTACAATTTGGAAGCGAAAGAGCTAAGTGAGTCAAAAGCACAATATTTGAGCCATTTTTTTTACATTCGTACTCACTTGTCTTCATAGAACAAGAAGGAGAAGTATTAGAGCAAGAGAAGACATGAAAATGCCAAAAGAATTAAAGAAGCATGTTGTCACAGCTATGAGATGTGTCTCACGACAATGATTTGTCATGGGCGTGACATATGCTTTCACACCTGGCACCCGAAAACTTTACTTTTTAGTATAAAAAGAACATGTGACGGCAAAAACATTATAAAAGGTTTGAGGAATCATTCCAAGGGATTCAGAAGGTCATAGAGGGGCAAAGATTTCATCCTTTGGAGACCCATGGAGGGCTAGGCTTTCTCAACTCAGTTTGAAGGTGATATCGATGCCGGAGAATCCAGTAAAGCATTTCTTTCATTATTTGTTGTTCTTTCTTTTAGGGATTGATTATGTTATCCTATGTTTAATGTTTGGGTGTTGTGTAAGAATGATTGAATGCTCTATTAGATTGTTTTTATGTAAGAACACATTGTTAGAATCTTTAAGATAATTTGTAATTGTTATATTGAGATTCGTTTGTAGCTATTAATGGTTTCAAATCATTAAGGATAACATAACCTAGGTTAAATGTCCCGAGTTTTTGTGGTTTTTGCCTTAATTAATTTGTTTTCCTAACTCGTAATGCGCCTGTCTAATTAAATGTATAAAGCTTGTTCTAGGTTGTTCAATAGCTAGGTTTAATTAACTAACTCTTCTTAATTAAACACGACCTAAAGGAAAATCGGAGTTAACAGAGCTTATTATTAACCTACGATTCATAGCTGTTAGGAGAGGTATGGGAACAATAATTTAATGAAATATGTTTAATTGTGTGTAGGTCGAGATTGAACCAATGACTAGTCCCTGACAAATTCATCACTCTCATCACTTTTAAATTTTTTCTTTAACTTGTTTTCATTGGTTTGGTTTCATTTTATTTTCTTATTTTAAAACCAAACCAACACCCCCCACAACCTAAACACCAATTATTTTTACAAAAAAAGCTAACCTAACATTCTGTGGGATCGACTTAGACTCACCATTGCTATAGTTGTAGGTCTAGTTATTTTGAGTAGTATTATGACGCACTATGTCAATTATAATGATTAGAATAAACATAATATTTTTGTTGAGGTTGACTATCAAATTTCCCTGTTATTTTGGCTTATTGAAGGAAGTCTTATTGTAATATAGGGCACATATCTATAGGATGTCTAGAAAATAAGCATATTTTACATACTCATGCCAATTGCAATTGACCTATAGCCATTTGATGAATAAGAGCAGTTAAATCCAAAAATTTATCCTCAAGATTCATGTTACTTACCTCAATCACAGCTTAACAGCTCCATCCATCCTTGTCTCAAACAGTTGAGAATTTTTTTTCCATATTTGATATGAATTTTCTGGCCACATTAGGTGTTTTATTTACTGAAGCTCCTCTACTACCTGCATCAACCATATTCTAATCAATTGGCAATAGTCATTCATAAAAGTACTAAATCAAAAGTTAATTAGGAATTTGATGGTGTGGGTAGTTGAGACATAGCTCGTTAAACCTCTCACAATATTCATACAATGTTTCTCTAGTGAATTATCTTATTCCATATATCTCCTTTCCAATATTGGCTACTCGTGATGCATGAAAGAACTTCTCCAAGAACAATCTTTCCATCTCATTCCATGTTGTCACTGGGCCAAAGGGAAGATAGTATAGTTAATCATTTGCCTTATCTCTCAATGAGAATGGAAACTCTTTGAGATTAATTTGTTGATAATATAGCCAATCATTTGCCTTATCTTTCAATGACAATGAAAAGGCTTTGAGATTAATTTGGTCTTCTGTCACCTCTTGTGGATTTATTTTAAAGTAGAAAACATGAAATTCCTTTAGGTGCTTATATGGATCTTCACTTGTAAGACCAAAAGAAATGGGGAGTAAGTGAATCAAATAAAATTTAAATTCAAAATCTACCTTAACATCTAGAAATTGTATGTGTAAGGGTTGTTGATTAAAATTTGGTGCCATTAACCCCCTCAACATTCTGGTGTTAGGATTCACCATCTTTTCTTCAACTTCTTGAAAATTAGAGTCTTCACTAATTGTTAGATTTATCTTAACTTTCACTTTTGGAGGTAAGTGATTGCTTCCTTCCTTAGTCTCTTTCTTTAAACATGTTATCCTCCCAATTTCTAGATTATATTCCAATTCACCTGTTTGAAAAGAACGAATCATACAAGACAAAAAAATAGCAGTAACTATAAAATAACATTAAAAAACTAAAATAGTTTTCTGGCGATGGTGCCAAAATTTTGATCGAGTCATCAAAGCCCTCAAAATTAATTTTGATTCTTTAAATTCTTGTAGTAGTCCTAGAACTAGGTCGAATCCAAAGAGAACTAAAAACTAGTTTTTTAATTTCAATTAATAAAAAAAGTGTGTGTTTATGATTAATTAAATAATTTACTAAAATTAACAAGGAATCAAAATAAATCAACTGAATATAAAAGTGAAAAATTCAAGAGTACTTAAATATAATTTAAACGAAATATCTAATCTAATTGTAACATTGATAATTAGTCTAAAAAGAATAATTTTCATAATTCAAGCAGTTAGTCTAAAACATATTAGGATAGCCATAAGAAGTCTCAAATTTTCCTAATTTATTTGGTTCAAACCTAAAATTCAAACCAAAACTTACCAACAATTGATTGGGTATAATAACATTCCATATCAATTAAATGATAGCAACACTTTTAGTGAAAAAAAACTAGACCTTAAGTTAAATAATTGAGATGGCTACAACTATGCAACTTAGTTTTCTTGTTTCTTGTAAGTTAAGTATACAAATTCATAAATAACCTATTTGCTATTTGTACCAATCCTTCATGATAATTAAGGATTATTAAATTCATAGATAGTTATAGAATAACAAACATGAAATAAATTTGTCAGATGAATCAATATTAATTATTCATAAATATAGGAGCATAAAATAAGAAATACTTAAATTAAAACATGAATATAAGTTTAAAGCAAAACCTTAGAAGGTTACAGCTAGAGTTTTGAATCCCCTTGAATCAAAATATTTGTATTAATTCCAACAATGAAAATAGAAGAAAGATGAAAGATTGAACGAAAACTAAGAAACGAAAAAGAGAGTGATGAAGAACGTGAAAGACGTGC
The DNA here is from genome assembly GCA_026874005.2 of Erythroxylum coriaceum. Taxonomy (NCBI): domain Eukaryota; kingdom Viridiplantae; phylum Streptophyta; class Magnoliopsida; order Malpighiales; family Erythroxylaceae; genus Erythroxylum; species Erythroxylum coriaceum. The sequence goes on from JANQAP020000200.1 coordinate 4,245,542, forward strand.
TCTCTCTCTCTCTCTCTAAACCTAATTTCTTTCTATCTTGCAAATATCCCTATCTAAAACAAATCCAAATCTCTACGTAATAGGGATTGAAAGAAGTTTCTTATTGAATTCTAACTTGTGAATCTGGAATTAGGTGTGTTCTCTCTTTATCCACTACAGTAATTTGTGCAATTCTTCCAAAATTTGTGATTTTGACCAATAATGTTCTAATTTGATTCAAACTCCAAATTTCATCTCTTGGAATTAGGTGCGTTCTCTCTTTATCCATTGTAGTAATTTGTTCACTTTTTCCAAAATTTGTGATTTTGACCAATAATGTTCTAATTTGATTCAAACTCCAATTTTCATCTCCTAAAACAAAACAAACATTAATTTTCCTATTTAAGCATCAAAATATATCCAAAACAAAACAGATAATTCCTATTAACATAACACAATAACATCTTATCAGTGTTATAACATAACACAATAACATCTTATCAGTATTATACTAAGGCCTTGTTTATCAATAAAAGTATATTTAAAGTCTGTTGGAAACCAAATAGAGGTCGAGTAGAAAAATTAATCATTCTATTGTTTGTTGTAGGATTATGCTTAACACTTTTAAACAACTTGTGCAGAAATCAAGTGAGTTATTGGGCACTAAGCACTGTAAACTACACAATACAACATGATCATGATCAACCAGATATCGAATTAAAACATTGATTTAACATCCATAAGAAGCCTGTGACTTGTTTTTGTTTAAGATTATTGAAAAATATTGAAAAATTTGTTCCATAAGTTAATTCAGTAAACATCATTTAAATGTTCTCCAAATGTGGCTAAAAGAAACAAAACAATGCTTTCTTAGTCCTTGAATGTGGTTGTTAACCTAAGGATAGTGCCCATCCTCTTTAAGATATCCCTAACCAATTCTTTAACATTTCCATACTTAAAATTTCCCCTTCCAATCTTCAAAATGTAATTGCAGTTGTCCATATGCCCTACATACTTGGGTGCTAAGTAAAATATCTTGTCTTCTTATTCAAACCTCCTTTTTCTTGGTTCCTAACCCAATTCCTCAACTTAAAGGCCATATTGGAACCAACTATGCTCTATAAGATTGGTAATGGGGAAAAGGCTTCCTTTTGATTTAATAATTGGATAGCTTGAGGCCTCTGATCAAAATACCTCAAGTTGTTCTTAGTTGGAACTCTATACCTGTCCATTCCAAGGTTAACTCTATCTTGATAGGGGGACAGTGGAGCAACTTTCCTCCAGAGATGCAATATCTCCATCCTAAATACATTCCTAATCTTGGAAGTAAACATTCTTATCAATTCCTCAACCAACCTCTAGGTATCTTTAATTCTTCAAGATTTAGGGATTGGATGGTCTTTAATACCTCTAAGATTGAATGATTCTCAATTGTATGGCATGGCGCTCTCATTCCTAGTTACTATTTCTTATTTTGGTTAGCTACTTTAGATAAATTGAGCACATTAGATAGAATTTCTTACATATCTAACAATACAGATTGCATTAGTGGAAGAGAGGTGGGGTTTGGTGACCATCTCTTCTTCCTTTGTAATTTTCAAAATTCATAAGGAGAAAATATATAAGACCTTTGTGTTGCACCCCATTACTCCAGAGTACATACCGGAATACCCTGTGGACATTCCAGTACATAATCTGTAATAATGGTGTGTTAACTATCTCACCTTCACTTTACAACATGGCAACATAACCAACTTAGTCATGGCATTTAATATTATACAAGAAAGTCACCAAATTAAAAAAAAACAATTTCCTCTTTTCATTTCATAAATTCGAATGTAATATTGTAGCTTTTGAATAACTATACATGTACATCATTATAACCTAATACAAAATAAGCTATATGAAAGAGGAAATACACAAAAAGATCTATCAAATCTTCCAATCTTAGCTGACCGACCTGTGAGCCATTTTCTTCACAAAAGTGTAAGAATTATGCTTCTTGTATGGTCTCTCAGTAGCTAAAGTCCTTCCTCAGTCCTGAAATGTCAACGTGCAATTTTGGGTGAGTTTTGTGAACTTAGATGAGGTAACCATTATCGATGGTTCACTCAATTCATGCATACGTCAAACATGTAGACATATAATTCACATCTTTGCATTTTTGCATAAAGCATCACATATCACTTTCGTGACAATTATACCTAACATTTCCTTCATACAAAATACACATATCAATTGTAAATGTAATGCACATGATTCAGTTTCATTTATTACTTTGTTGTGACCAAGTGCCTCCTATTTTTTCCCTAGCTCATATCCCTTAGTGGATACCGAGCTGTATCGAATAATGTCCCATATCTCTTAGTGGATATTGGGTACTTGCACAACTGAGCCAAAGGCTCTTATCACGTTCTGAGCTTTAAGTTACTGGTGACTCCGGTCACAACTGCCTTTATCTTTCATGCATTCATAAAATGAAATGCATCTCACACATTCATTTAATCATTGTTTTCAATCAGTCACATTTATAGTCAAAACATAATCATCTTCAGACCTTAATCTGGCATTCAACAAAATTTATTGAGTAACATTTATTTCTTCACACTCTCATACAAGGAGCACTTCAAATATCACATTCATTCATCAGAAACCTCGGACCTTCATTGTCCGGAATCAACACAATCAATTTCACATTCATAAGATATTTCAAACATAATCTAACATAACAATTAATTGAGTGAGACCATCTAGGTTTCTCACCGATTGCTCCTGAAACTATTGCCTCGAAGTTTCGGCAATGTCTAGATGTTGACGTTCCAATTGCTCCTTTATATCAAGCAATATACACATATCACACTTTTGCACAATTATAAGTGTTTGTCAATGCACATGTATGTATATGAAATATGCACAATGCATGTTTATGACAATCCCGAGTATCGCTCTATTATTCTTGTCACGTAAGCATTCATATTTCCAAACTCACATAAGTATCATTTATACTTATGCTTTATACCTCAATAAAATCATTAAAATCGAAATTCATAATTCCTTGGTCAATTCAGATTTTTCTTGTAACAACTTTCGGGTCAACTTTCCATGTTCTTTTTGACCAAGAAAATGAAGAATTTGAGGATACTTTCTTCTAAAAAATTGATCTTCTATCTCTTAAGCTTCTAATAACACCAAGATCATTCAAAATGGTTCAGTATTCTATGAGTTATGCACAAAATCCTACAGACTGAGCATGTTTGAAACTTTGGCTTGTACATGATCATTCCATCAAATTGTACAACTCATATCTCTCAATTCCCATATTCAAAAATTATGAACTTTATATTAGTTGAAAGTTAAGAGAATAAAATACAACTTTTGTGAAGAAACCTTTGTCTAATTCGACATCTATCAATACAGTTTATTCAATAAAAACTATATATGATTTCTATCTCGGGTAATGCTACAGCCTCAATCAAAACTCAAATTTAAGCTAGATTTTGAAATTCTTAGAGACAGAATTAAAATTCTATTTCTTCAAAGAAATTGTAGCCCTATGTCTCTAGTTTATTAAAAATAAAAAATCATCTCAATTGAATAACTACAGGTCAAGATATCATCAAAATATCAAAGCATGTTCAATAAAAACCAAATCACTCGTTTAAGCCTCTCGGGTCACGATCGCGACTTAATCAGTAGAGTCGCGATTGCGACTTCCGGAGCTAATCAGTAGAGTCGCAATTGTGCTGAGGCATGATCGCGACCTACTACTATTTTTCTTCTTCTTCTTCTTCTGAACTACTGCAATTCTTCTCTTATTCTCCATTCAACTAATTATCCTTTCTAACATCTCTAACTTATCTCAACCTCATTTTTGGCTTTCATTTAACTCTAAACATTCATAAACAATTGTAAAAATCCATTTTTTTTTCAAAATCATCAAAAACAAAAAATAACACTCACGCATATATTTCACGTCTTCTACATTTTCATCTTTCATTTTTTCTACACTTTAATTTCCTGTACATTCTCCATTTTCAACTCCCATTTAGCTCAACGCACTCACAAACAGATCAAAACCATGATTAAACACAAACATAAAAAACATAAACTCATGCACATATCTTTTCAAGTAACTCTGCATGTTTTCTGTATGCTTTTCTACACTTTCTTTTCGGCATTCTTTTCATTGATTTATTTTTTTCTCACATCCCTACATCACCTTGAACCTAAACTCATTTCACAGCCAAGACGATTTTTAAATGAGTTTGGTTAGGTGTAGAAAAAGTCATGGGTGTGACTCTCATCTCTCACGCCTATGACTTTGATGGTTTGAAGACACAGTGAATAATACTCAGTGAAACAGAGCATACATGAATAATTTCTTTCATGAATTTCTACACTCTTCTCATACACATTTTCAATGATCTTTCAACTCCAAAAATCATTTAAACACTATCTTATAACCTCTTGACCCTTTAAACACTCAAACAAAAATATCATCAAACTCATCATACATCCACAGTAAAGATGAAAATGTCCATTTTTACATGATAATTTGATATCAACTAAATCACCAAGTTTGTCTCATAAATCATTCACCCAGAAAGATTTATAGATACTTACTTGATAAAACTTCAAATTCTTCCACAATCTTAAGAAGCCCTAATTTCTCATGCAACCACGTACATTATCTTGAAGGTGGTTTAGGTTAGGTTTTTTTTTAGGCAAAAGAAATAGTTAACAAGGAGGGAGTAGAAATGATTAGATAAAAGCAAGGTATAACTTTGGTGAAGGTTTGATGAAAAACTCTATGAAAATGAAGAAACTTGAAGAAGAAAATTACGAAGAAGGTGAAGACAAGAATACAGTACTTGGTCTCTCAAAAGAAATTGCATAGCAAAACTTAAACTAGATAAGTGACACTTGTCACTTAATTAACTTCTAAGGCTTTAACTAAGTTCTTATTGAACTAGTCCCATAACTCCCATCTTTTTATTTCAATTATCACTAAAATTTTCAGTATCATCTTCTTACAAATTCTAAAGTCATCTATAAAATTCTTCAATATCATTTGATTCTTATTTCTATTTCCATTCATTAATTTACTTGCCAAGTGGCAATTTTCCTAATCTAATAATATTCAACATTTTCGAAAATTCTCCTAAAATTCTACAAAAATTCTAAATCACTAAATACACTCTCCAAAATAGTTTTCAATATATAAAAACCATAATCCTCAATATAATCACATTTATAATAATTATACCCGGAATGTCAACGAATGCATGTACAATTATTTTCATGTGCAAAATTTGATAATCATGTGTATATGCACTTAAGAAGTCAATTGTATGTTGTTTTTCACTATAATCAAAATCCATATTTTATTTAAATGGATTGAGCTATTGATAAAAGTCAAGAATTTATTTAGATTTATTTATATAATGCATTCATTTTTTTTTGTCTTTTGATTTATTGTTTTGAATATGCTTTTTGGCAAAATAATTTTCTATAATTAGATAAGGAAAACTCTGGTGGTTATTTTAGTATGGATTGATTTAGATTTATTTATGATATATACTTTTGTGTGAATTATCTCTGATAGATCTTAATGCAATTTTATTTATGTTGGTGTCTAAATATAATTATAATTTAGTTGTGGAGAACTCAAGAGAGTTTACCTGTGTGTAAACCACAACTTAGGTAGTGGGAGTTTAACGAGGAGCTCGAGAGAGACCAACATAATCTTCTTGGTGTTAAGGTAAAACCTTTCATAGGATTTCATAAATCTTAATACATCTAAATGGGTGTTAGATTGGTAAAGATACAGATTAACCAACTGGGAAGTAGATAGTTGTAATATAAGAGAGTATATTTTCAGAGAATGCATATGACCGACGTGTTGTAACGCTAGTCAAAATAAAATAACTAGATTACTACTGTAGCAGTGGTGAGTCTAGGTCGATCCCACAGGAAGTGTTCGGTTAGCTTATGAAATGAAATTAATTAAGAAAATAAAATAAAATAAACCTAATAAAAAATAAAGAAAACATGCAATAAATGATAAAATTGGGGAATTCGGTAGGGATCTGGTTCTTTAGTTCAATCCTAACCTAAACCCTAATTAAGCATAATTCATTGAATTGTTGTTCTTGTATCTCTCTTAGCAATTATCGATCGTAGATTAACAACAAGCTCTGTTAATCCTGACTTTTCCTTAGATCCTAGTTAATCACGAAGTGCTCGTTAATTAACTCTAGTTATCGGAAAACCTAGAATAAGCTCTCTAAGTTTATCCAGACAACTGCATTATGAATCAAAAAAATAAACCAATCTAGGCAATAATCACACAAGCTTGGATTATTTAACCTATGTTATGTTATCTCTAATGATTCGAAACCATTAATTGCTACATATATATCATAAATACAACGATTACATATTGTATTCGATTCTAGCAATGGGATTTCATGAAAAACAATTCAATAGAGCATTAAAATTATCATCATTTAATAACCAATATAATAAACACAAGATAACATAACCAATTCCTAATGAGAGAAAGAAACAATAAAAACAATAAAAAATTGCTAAACCTAGGTTGTCGGTATCGATGTCACCTCCGAATCGGTGTCGGGAACTTAACCTTCCATAAGTCTCCCAAGAGAAATGCTTAAGCCTAACAAAAATCATCCCCAATCGAAGCCCCCTTTGGTTCTCATGTTACTATAGCTTGATGTGACAAATTAAATTGATGGTCACCTACA
>JANQAP020000200.1:4252387-4263993 GCA_026874005.2 Erythroxylum coriaceum
TTGAAAGGAACAAAAATTTCTGTCCTTGTCCTCTGAAGACGGAACAAAAATGAGTGAGGACAGCAAGCAAACAGGACAAAGGACAGAACTTTTGCGTCTTTGTCCACCGTCCTCACCCCTGAAGACACTAACCAAACGCAGGGTTACATCTAGTCAGAATTGGATATAGAGTTTTTCGATTAGCCATTGTTCTTGTATAACTTGTTAAAAACAATTATCGATTGAGTAATCGATTAAGAAACAGGGTGACGAAGTTAGGTACGGACGAAGAGAACGCTAGCACGAACTTGACATCCTTCTTGTTTTGGATTCAAGGTGAACCGAAGAGGAATACAGCTTCGTTAGAGACCAAAGGTATGGTTTAACAATGCCTCTTGTAGGAATATAAACTTGATTGTGATGCAAACAAAATACAAGGAGAATGAGCAATAATAGAAACGATCCTTGTTGTTATCGGATTAAAAATTTTAAATTTTACCCGATCTGCATCATGAAATCCCTACACTAAAGCCCTTGAGTGTGCACCTAGGAGGTTTCATTTAAAAACAGAAAAGAGAGTGTGAGCTAAACTAGCTCAGTGAGTGTTAGAATTTCTATTCAAATCATATTTAACTATTTGAGCCTCCTTAAAATAAATTCATCTCAATTTGCATAATTCAATATTAATATAAAACATATATGCTTCTTGAAATCAAGTTTCTCAAATCGCTTTTTAAATAAATAGTGGAGAAATTAAAAATGTCATGAATTTCTTACATGACATAGCCTATCACTAACTTCTTTGCTATATGTTACCTTAAAGCATAAAGTCACGGAGCTAGTTCTGTATCGCTTATCCATGACTGGTTAATCACTAGTGACGGAGTTGGTTCTACATCGCTTACCCGCACTAGGATAACCATTATACATCAGTAGTTACGGAGCTAGTTCTGCATCACTTACCCGTAACTGGTCAATCACTAGTTACAAAGCTAGTTCTACATCGCTTACCTGTACTAAGTTAATCGCTATATACAGGTAGTTATGGAGTTGGTTCTACATCACTTACTTGCAACTGGTTAACCACTAGTTACAAAACTAGTTCTACATCGCTTACCCGTACTAGGTTAACCGTTATACACCGGTATAATAATATGTATATAACCTATCAGTATACCATAGGCTAGAAACCATTTCCTTTTTTTATCAACCAATAACATCATCTTAATGTAAACTCAAATTATATAAGATTTAACTTTCAAACTTCAATTCATATATTGCTAAAACATAAAATTATACTAGCAATATTCACTTATAATACATCATTCACATAAAACTCATAATCAATATTCACTTCACGATAAAATAGAAATCATTTTCATAAAATACATTTAAAATGCACTCAACGTTAAGCAACTTTATCGCCAAGCACATTCACGCGTTATGTGCCTTTCCTTTACCTACATAAGCACATTTTGCTTAGGCATTTATTTCCAAATTCGGAAATAAGACATTAACACTACAAATTTGGCTGAATTGAATTCGAGATTAGTATTCAATCGCGTAACACGTATGCTAATTGTATTTCTATTTACCACCGAAAGCTAACCTATTGTTCTTCGTTTCCAATTCTAACTTCAAAAGTCAATTAAAATCATATTTTTACCCATTCTAACTTATCAAATTCTTCAAAACACTATCTCACTCAATTTAATTCACCATATCACGATCATGCATGACGAGTCATAGTTATGGCCTATGTCCAGAAGCTATACCTCTGCTTATTCCTTACTCTGCATATAGAAAATGTTCAAATTAGGCTTTGAGGTCTTCTTGAAATTCATTCCCTTATGTCTGTAATTTCGATATCATCAAAAATCAGACCATTTTATTTCTAATTTAAGAAACATGCACGAAACATCACAAGCCAGCATCAGATCACCATTTTCAATATCAAATTACAATATGATTAAGATAGAACTAGGTCAGGTTCTCTTCTAGGAAGTTTTAGTATTATGTCTTAGGTTTCATATACAATTTGAATAACAGAATTTAGAGGTATGTAGGCCAAGTTATAGTCAAAACAAGATGTCTGTTTCAAGTGATCTGAGAACCATATACAAATATTCACTAAACATAATTCTTTCTCTTGTCATTTTCATCCTTTAAATGCCCCAAAACTAGAAATTTAGGTTAGGAAAATTTGCCATTTTATCTTCCAATCTCTTGATACTTGATGAATATCTCCATTTGATCAAGATCTCTCTAATTTATGCTCCAAAATTATAAAAAATGGTAGTTGTACTCTTCTTCTCCCTCCTTGGCTGAATGTCCCTTCTTCTCTCTTCTTCTCTGCGTTTTGTTTGGTCTCTCACGTTTATGTTCAAATGAAGACAAAAGTCTTGCACTATTCTTTTTAATGCTCATTTAATGGATTCCACACTTCACCTTCATATTGGTTCTCTTCTAATGAGTCATTCTTCTAGTAACACCACGTTAAAAAGGACAAATTACCCTTAATGACATGTAAAAAGACCAAATTGCCCTTTGGTGACATGTAAAAAGACCAAATTGCCCTTTATTGAATTTAATTCATTAACTAATCGAATTAAATTCTAAAAATATTCCGCAACTGTCTTACCATCGAATTGACCATGAAATAATCTAATTAGGGTCAATACTTATTGATTGGATGCTTTAAAAATTTTCGAATGGGTTTAAAATCAAATATCCATTACTGTCCAAAAAAGGCATTTAAATCCTAAACTTTCGGAACTCTCAAAATCCATCCTATAGGAATTATTTTCAATCCGTTTTTAGTATCATTAAACTCTAATACTTATTTTGAATATTTTTCATTATTTCTAGGTTGGGTCTCACAAAAATTCACTATTCATCCAAAAATACTATTCACAGAACATAAAAATTTATATTCAATGAAAGGAAAGTTTCAGAGTTTTACATCATGAATGATTTTCAATATCACTATTTTATGTCCTTTTTTTAACATTAGAAAAGGTATTTGACATATAAATTTATAAGAATAAGAAAGAAAAAAATAACTTTTGTCTCTCCCTTTTTGAAAACTTTATTATATTGGCAAAGAGTACATGGAAAGTGCTTGCTAAGTAAATGAATAAATTTCAAAAATATCATGTACAAATTTAAGATCAATATGCCTTTCTTAACCCTAAGAACATGTAATAATGATTTCTCCCCCCTAAATATGTATGCCAAGTCAATATGCTTAAATTTTATTAATATAAAAGTAAGTGTATATGATGGAAGTCAAGTTGCCTTTGATTTTTATAAAAATTTTCAAGTGGGCCAATTACATGAATAAAGAAGAAAAAAGCTTCAAGATGTGCTTAATGGAGTTGTAAGATAAGTGGTACATATGTAGAATCAAGCTAAATTAGAACAACAGCATTGGCTAGCTTTATTGAAGATTAGTTTAAGAATTGTATATGAATAAAGCTTTTAGCATGATTGTGTACTAACCTATATAGCTTCCTAGAAAATTTAGTGGATGAAGAAGCTCGTTGCATGTTGCTTAACTGCTTGGTCAGGGCAGCAATCTATGCTTGCAAAGCTGTCCCCGAATCAAGTGGAATCATTCGTTTTTGCTCCTTGGACCTTTCTACTCATTTCATTTAACTACATACAGCTGTTACTTGCTAACTCTTCCAAAAGACCATGAGCTGCATCAATGGTTTTCCTCATCAAATACCCTCCTGTAGCTTCATCTATTATTCCCCTTGTGCTTTAAGTTACACCGTTGTAGAATGTCTGCAAAATTCCTTCGAAAGGTTGTGGTGAGGGCAGCTCCTTTGTAATTCCTAAAATCCTCATACAACGACTCCCCATCTCTTTGTTTAAAGTTAGTGATCTCTTTGATGATTCTTATTGTCTTAGTCAAGAGGAAGTACTTAGCCAAGAAAGCTTGGGCTAGCTACTCCCAAGTAGTGATTTGGCTTCCATTAAGTGAATTATACTATGCCTTTGCTCGATCTCTCAAGGTAAAAGAAAACAATCTCAACCCCACGCCATCATCCAACATCCCATTAAACCTAAAGGTCTAAGAAATCTCTAAGAAATTTGGAAGATGGGCGTTAGGATCTTTGTTGGATAACCCATAAAACTAAACACTTGTAGTATCCCGTTTTCCCATACTAAGGGTTAGAACCCTGGATAACTGTACATGAAAACAGTATTAAGAAATTATAAGGTGCATTGCATACTCATGCATATCAGTAGGATACATATACATGAATTGATTTTTGTAGACATTACAATGACTGTTCATGCACTCATTTGACATATTCTAGGGTATAAATGATTTTAAGGTGATTATAATATGAATAGTGAATGTTTTGTCTTGAAAATTGATCTGGTGAATTATATTATTGATTTAGAATTTCTGGTGAAAATTTGAGAAATTTATGATAATTATGAATATTTTTGGACTAAGAAAAATGCCAAGTGGCGAGATAATTGATAAATTGTAGTAGAATCAAGTGTCAAATGGCAGTAGAAATTATTGATAAGTGGCATTATGATTAAATGACAAGTGTCATAGAAAATTAGGAGACAATTAGATTAGAAATTGGAGTACAAATGGACTAGTTATTAAAAAGGGGCCAACTGAAGCCATAAGAATAGGACATGTGGCAAGTGACAAGTGTCATGCCACTTGCCACACATCCATCCACGTTATTTCTCAAATGAAAGACCATCTTTAATGATATTTCACTTATGTTACATACTTTCTTCTTCTGTTCTTCTTTGTTATTTTCTTCTTTCTTCTTCTTCATTTCCATGACAATCATAATGTAGCACCCCACTTCCATCAGACATTTGTGCCAGTATGTCATTAGATATTCGAGCACATGCCCGACAGAAGCAGCGCACCAACTATATCACTTTCACTTAACTTATGGCATCATAAATTAAAATCATAAGAATCACAATGATTAAAACCCAAATTCCTCATTTCATTTCATAAACAATATGTACATTTTAGCATTACAACATCATCCATATATGTATAATATCAACAACCTATCAGAGTCTACAGCTCTGTTTACAAAATATGCTGCATACATGAGGAATTATACAAAAAGTTTGTCCAAATCCTTCAGTCCTGGTTGATTGACCTTTGAGTCATGTCTTCTTTCCAAAAGTAGTACTAGTTCTCTTCTAAATGACTTAGAAGCTATATCATCTTTCTCGGACCTGAAAAGTTAATGTTGCAATTTTGGTGAGTTTTGTGAACTTTGTGAGTTAACCATCCTCGATGGTTCACTCCCATCATATAACACAACAATTCATGCAGTCATATAATTCATATTATTTCATTTATCAACATATAGCCTCACAAAACACTTTGCACACAATTTTCACATTTCTCATTTAACAAAATTCAATAATACATTGTAATCATTCAAATCATACATATCATGTATGTATGCAATGTTCATGAGACTCACATTCATTTATTACTTTATTGTGACCGAGTATTTTTTTCACTGTCCCGTATCCGTTGTGGATACCAGGCTTATTAATACTGTCCTTTATCTATTGGGAATACGTGGCTCATTTTACATATTGAGCCTGAGGCTCTTACCACGTTCTGAGCTTTAAGCTTTTTTTCACTGGCAACTCCAGTCACAAGTGCCTTTATATTTCCTGCATTTATGTAATCAAATGCATCATATGTATTAAATCATTGTATTCAATCAATCACGTTCACATTTGTATTCATGTTCATATTCATTATTGGACCTTTGGTCTGACATTCAACAATTAAGTTGTGAAACACTTATTCAGTCAAATTCACATTCAATGAGTACTTCTAATATGTTTTACATGCATCAAACTCCTCGGACCTTCAATATCCAGAATCAGTACATTCACATCATATACCAATTTAATACATAATTTAAATAAAAAATAATCCAGGTGAGACCATCTTAGGTTGCTAACAGTTTGCTCCAGATAGCTTATTGCCTTGAAGTCCTGGCAATGTCTGGATACGCTCGACCTATTTGCTCCTCTATATCATGCAAACAATTATGGACAATTTCCCACGATCGTGGGATTTGTTGGCAGAGAGTTTCTTCCCTCACTAATCATTTCCACAATCTTAGGATTTGTTGGCAGAAAAATTTCTGCCTTCGTTAAGCATTCCCATGATCTTGGGAAATTCCCACGATCGTGGGATGCTTCTGACAGAAGAATCCCAGCAACTTCTCCAATTTTTCGAACTTCTTCCAACTCATACAAGTTACTTCTATCATCTCTTATACTTATTCATCATTTCTAGCTTAATACATTCATGACTCCATTTCAGCTCAATTTCATACACACACAAATCAAAAACCATGATTGATCATAAACACCAAAAACATAACATATTCCTATACACTTTCAACTCCAAATTCCTGCACATATTCAACTTGATTTCTCATCTTTATTTCACTTCTAAATATCATCTTAATTCATCTAAATTCAAGACATCATAATACTTATTGTTATTAGCTCTAAACTCATGAATTATCATTCATCTTAACACAAAGTAATACATAACTCTTTTTACCACTTCATTCACACATCATCATATTCCAAACTTCCTTTTTCATAATCAAACATTTCATAACTCATTATCATAATTGATTCATTTACCAAACAATTCATGAATAACATTAACTTGCTATAATTTAGAGCATGATGTCCTTATTTATTACACTACACCCACGTTAAAACACATATATAAGAACTCATGATCAATCATCAAATCTCAATTCATCCATCCTATTAGTTACATCTACCCCTACTAATGAAGATCAAAGCATTACTAGCTACTTACTTGATTTAGCTTCGAAAATCTTCAAACCACACTTAACCCTAACTTTCCATCTTCATACGAACATCATCATAGAGGTTGGGAGGTTTAGGTTTTCTTATGGCAATTGAAGAAGACATCAAGGTGAGAGTAGCAAGTGGAAGATGAGAGCTAGATTCAACATTAATGGAAGTTAGGAAATCAAAATAGTGAAACAGGAGAAGAAGAAGAGAAAGCCACGAAAAGAAAAAGAGAAAGCAAGAAACAAAACAATAAAATGGTCTTTCAAGGTTAAAACAATTGTGGGACAAATATATGGTTTGGCAAGTGACACTTGTCATTTGCCACATGTCTAATCTCTATTGGTTTGAACTAGGTTCTCTCATTTAACTAGTCTAATCAACTCCAATTTCTACTCCAACTATCTCCAAATTTCAATGACATATGTCATTAAATCCAAATGTCATTTATAAAAATTTTCACTGTCATTTGACTCTTAATTGTATTTCCATTTATCAATTTTCCTGCCACTTGGTATATTTCCTAGTCTCGAAAGTGCTTAAAATTTCAGTAATTTTCTAAATTTCACCAAAAATCCTAAATCAATATTTATATACACCAATTCAATTTTCAATACATATAAACCACAATTCATATCAAAAATCACATTTATAAATTAATTATACTCAGAAATGTCAATGAATGCATGTACAATCATTTTAATGTGCAAAAATTAATATTCACATATGTGTGTATGCTATATTATGCATGGGCATAAAATGCAATCTCCTAATTTCTCATCATATCCCTCATGCATAGTATTCTAGGGTTCTAACCCTTAACATGGGATAATGTGATGTTACAATTCTCCCCTCCTTAAGAAATTTTGTCCTTGAAATTGTTACCTAAGTCATCAAATACGTGGGGATATTGACTTCTCATATGCTCTTCCGTTTCCCAAGTCGCTTCCTCACTCAAGTGATTCTTCCAAAGGAATTTCACCAATAGAATTTCTCGAGTTCTCAACTGTTTTGTCTGATATCCCACTTTCTTGATCAGCTCCTCAACATAACTCAGATTACTAGATATTTTGATCTCTTGAGTTAGTAACACATGCATCGGATCGGATTGGTATCTTCTGAGCATACTCACATGGAACACGTTGTATATCTGAGACATCTCATTTGGTAAGGCTAACTTGTAAGCTAATGGTCCAATCCTCTCAATGATCTTATAAGGATCAATATACCTAGGGGCTCAACTTACCCTTACCAAATCTCGACACTCCTTGCTAAGGCGAGACTCTCAGAAACACTTTGTCTCCTACACTGTATTCCATATCCTTTCGGTGCTAATCCATATAGTTTTTCTGTCTATCTTGAGCTGATTTAATTTTACTTCAAATCAGTTTCACTTTATCCACTGTATCTTGTATAAGTTCGGGACCTTATACTATTCTCAAACCTTCTTCATCCCAATATAGAGGCAATCAACATTTTCTGTCATGCAATGCCTCATACGATGCCATTCTGATACTACTGTGATAGTGGTTGTTATATGCAAACTCAATCAAGGCTAGGTACTGATCCTATGCTCCTTGAAACTCCAATACATATGCCTTAAGCATATCCTCAACGATTTTGATCGTCCTCTCACTCTGTCCATCTGTTTGAGGATGAAATACAGTACTAAAATTCAATTTTGTGCCCATAGTTAACTGTAAGCTCTTCTAGAATCTCGAAGTAAATCTGGGATCTCTGTCCGATACAATGGACATCGAAACTCCATGCAGTCTAATTACCTCCTTTACATACCTCCGAGCTAATTAGTCTAGTAAGCTATTCTCTCTCACTGGTAAAAAATGGGCCGACTTAGTCAAACGGTCCACCATAATCCATATAGCGTTGTGATTCCTCGAAGTCTTTGGCAATCCCATTATAAAATCCATGCTAATTGATATTAATGGATTTTGCTATATTTTTATATGTTATTTCATTTGAATTCATTCCTATTTTTTTGAGTTTAATTGCTCATTTTTTGTTCCTATTAATTTTACATATAAATAGAATGATGGAATACAAATAAAAGATTAAAGCATGAAATTTTGAAGCCATTAGAAGCATCAAAGAGGCTATCTAAAACGACAACCCACGAAGAAAAATCCAACAGCCAAAATGACAGTGTAGATGAGAGCAGAAGCAGCAAAACACAATCTATGTTTGTGTCTGCGTCTGCGTTTAATGCAGACAACTGCGTTAAACATAGATGATATCTGCATTTCAAGGAGGCAGCAGCAGTAGGTTTTAAAACAAAAGCCCCATCTTTATTCGTCCAATTAGCAACAGTAGAGAAGCTATAGTGAGAGGAGAGCTGCAGTGGTAGAAATAAAAGGAAGTGTTGTGTACAGTAGTTTGGGACATGAGACTTTTTTTGTCCCATCAAATACACAGTGAAGAGAGAGTTGCGACAGTAGCTTGAAATATAAAAGGTTTTTAGTAGGGATAATTGTTATAGGGTTGAAGCATTTTCTTGGGAAATCTATGGATGGCTAAACGTCCCGACGGAGGTAATATGGACTCCGACTATCTGGGTTAAGTATTTTTCTTATTGCTTTTGTTGTTTCTTTCTTTCATTAGAAATTGATTGTGTTATCCTATGTTAATTGATTTAGGTTTTGTGTATGGATAATCTAAATTTTGTTATTGTTCAGTTATTTTTGTATAAACCCATTGGAATTGTGAAAGGATGATTTTAATGCGTTCATTAAATAGTTTGATTACATAACCATTGCTAGAATTTCGATATAATCCATAATTATTATGTTGAAATTCATGTGCAGCGACTAATGATTCGTAATCATTAGGGATGACATGACTTATGTTAAATGACGCATTGTATATGGTTGTTGCCTTAATTAATCGATTTTCCTAATTTTTAATGCTACTACCTAATTAAATCTAGAGATCGTATCCTAGGTTATTTGGTGGTTAGGTTCAATCAAAGATCGTATCTTGATGAAACAAAACCTAAGGGAAAACTCGGGTTAATTATTAACCCACGATTAATAGTTTCTAGGAAAGGTTTGAGAACAACAAATCAATAAAATATGCTTAATTAGGGTGTAGGCCAACATTGAACCAAAGAACCGGATCCCTACCGAATTCCCCAATTTTACCAGTTTTTGTATATTTTCTTTAATTTGTTTTTATTAGTTAGATTCATTTTATTTTCTTATTCTAAAATCCAAACCCCTCATTTTTCCTAAACATCGATTAATTTCACTTCATAATCTAATCGAACACTCCCTGTGGGATCGACCTAGACTCGCCACCGCTACAATAGTAGTCTAGTTATTTTATTTTTGACTAGCGTTATGACATGCCGGTCAATTTTGGCGCCGTTAACGGGGAGCGAGGTGTTTTAGTTTTTGCTTGTGATTTAATTGGTGTTTTGTTTATATTGTTCGTAATTGATTTATTTTCAGTTATTTCATCCTATTCTATTTCGTGTTTGTGTTTTATAAAAATTAAAAAAAAGATATGGATGGAAGTAATTTTTTGTTTAATTCATATTCTCAATCCTATAACAATGTTTGGATGATCAACCTAACTTTTGTTATGGATGGGATAATCATCAGAATTACTTCCATGATAGTTTGCAGGAAGTACAACAATTCTCATACACACCACAAGCTTCCTATCACGACTCCGGTCTATCTCTGGAAAAGTTGAGTAATATTATAAATGCTAATACTTTGCAATTGCAACAAAATAGTCTACAATTGCAGCAGGATGGAGGGCATTTTCCAAAAACTACATGGTCTAGTGCCTCAGATTTGGAGAGCCAACACGACTCAGGTACGTCTCTAGAAGAAATGCTTAATATTATGGCTACTAACAATTTTCGAATTCAACAGGATATGTAGCAGTTCCAACAGAATATGCAACAACTGTTTCAATAAGCTGTACAGCAAATCCGACAGGATGCTTTACAATTCCAGCAAGATGCATTGCCTCGATGGGGAGATATCAATCAGCTGGAGCCACAAAGCGAAAAGGAGCAATCGTATCAACCCGAGGTGTACCCAATGGACATTTGTGTAGAAACTTTACAAAGTGATGAGGAGCTTGATAATTTTGAGGTCAAACCTCAAAGAATTGCTTGTGTAGAAGAAGCAGAGGAGGAGCTCGAAGAAGAAAAAGCGATATCATTTAGCTCAGAGGTGAGTACTGAGTTTATGATTATTTTTGAGACTAACTCTTCACCTTTACATAGCAGATTGGAGGAATTAAATGAGGAAGAGAAAGGTGAAAACATATTTGAGATCTTTTCAGAGTGCATGGACTCAGTCAATATGGAAAGTTAAAGGATAGGGAAGACGCTGAATATGACGGATCATCAACTGAGACCCTATCATGAAGAGCCTCACTTTGAGGAGCCACATATGTCGCCTGAAGATCACAATTTTGTCATGTGAGGAGAAGAAGGAGTCGAGCCAGCAACCCTAAACAAAGGTGCTTCTTGGGAGGCAACCCAAGGGAAGTAAATTTCTTTCCTTTACATTTTTGCATTTCTTTTTATAAGCATTTGTGTTTCTTTGTTAGTTTATTTTACTTGTTTTTAAGTTTTCAATCAAAATGAGAGAAAGAATAAAACAAACAAAGAAACATTTGCTCTTATTCTACTACTTCTAGGATTATTTAATCATGATTAGAGTGTGAATTGACTAGAGAATTTCATGGCAACTTTGGCATGTACTTTTACTCTTGTGATTGGTTGATGT